>DF359025.1:7023-43478 GCA_000787875.1 Solanum virginianum | reverse complement strand
GATCGCCACTTCACAAGTGTCAGGAATATTATAGCTTATTAACTTCTTTTGATCTTCCTCTCTCATGAAGTCTTGAATCCTATCAACTGAAACCTTTGTCTGAGCAACCATGGAAATGAGCTCGGGCAAGTTGTAAATTGGTTCTTGTAGAATCCTGAAAGTTGCTAGTGCTGAGAGAACTGCTCCTGATGTTAATGGTGTTTTTAGGATGATACAAACACCAAACGTTACAACTGAGACGAGCGTTGGTGAGGCCCAAAAGAGGAAAGCCACAGCAGAACATGTATAAAGGTATCTCTTAAGCCAACCTCTCTCATTTTCTCTGAGTTGAAGCAGCTTCTTCAAGAAAGTGGACTCCCATGAGTGTAGTTTCAAGACTCTCATGCTTTTTAAGGTCTCTGAAGTGGCTTTAATTCTCATGTCCTTAGCTTCCATTATCTTTGAATGGAGCTGCTCTTGCATATTGGCAAGCGGTGTGTTGCTCACCATAACAAATATGGTCGAAAGAAGAGCAGCAACAGATGGAGCAGCACCCAAATTCTTGTACAAGATAAGCAGAGCAAATGTAACCTGAAGAGGAAGCAACCAAACTCCATGAATATACCAGCAGAAGTCCCCTATTCTCTCAACATCAACATTGATGAAGTTTATGATCTTTCCTTCTTTTGTACCGCCATACTTCATGGATAAAGTTCTTTTATATATCAATGCCATGAGAGCTGCTCTGACTCGAACACCAATCCGGTTAGCTCCAAAGTACCATTGCCTTTGGGACAGTGACTCTACTGTTTTGGCAAAGAAGAAAATGAAGGCTAACATCATTCCTTCTTGCCAATTGGACTCATCTTTCTTTTCAGACAAAAAATTCACAAAGCTTGTTATCAGCAACGGACCAGTATAGGAAGCAATTGTGTTGACTCCTACATAAACCAAATAAAATTGTCACAAAAAAAGTTTGGTACCTGCAAAATAGAGTGATGAAAAATGAAGAATTACCTGCAAAAAGTGCATTACAGGCAAGTGGTCTCCAAATCATATGTAGTATGGCATGAGGGAGGGATAGAGTAGCAGCTTTGTTTTTCCGAAGAGCGTCTTCCAACAAAGAAGAAGCTTCATTACAAGTCTCAGTGTGAGGAATTGAAGGTATGTGCTCTACTCTGAGCTTTTCCTTATGACCCTTGTTGAATAGTGGATTAAGCCACCTGAATGTGATTAGGCTCCAAATACCAGTATTAGAAAATACATCATCTTTGTGAAGGAATGGCTCTTCAATTTCACTGAGTTTGTTGGGAGAATGAGTTGGCAGGGCGTTGAAACATAGGAGAATTGAGAGTGGTAAGGAAGCAAAATCAATTATATTTGGCTTGGGCACAAAATGTGGGGCTTTTGTATATATATTATAATGGTTGAGAAGATGAAATGAGACTAAAACTATATCAAAAATACTTGAAAAGACCCACCATATGATGAGTAATAATGGCCACCTTTTCTCTGTTTTCAATGAGTAGGCTGCAATTATACTTGCTAGACTCCATGTCATCACACAAAAAACAGACTCTTCAAATACAAAACCTCTCAACTTCCACACACAAAATCCCAAGTAAGAAATGGCTATTGAGAAATTCACTAAAACTGTAATCTTGGTGAAAAATGTGGATTTTCTTGTTTCCCTTTTCTCTTTTCTCCCTTGTTCATTTTTCTTGAAAAAATCTACCAAGAAACATAAGAGTAAAATCAAGAAAAAAGCCACATTGATTAGCCTCAGAGTGATCTCCATCTTGGTTGACACCAGCCCTTAAAACCTACTTACTATATAAACAAACCTTGGAGCACAAAAGGCAACAACTAAATTTTTAAAAAAGTTGAACCAAAATAATGCAGATTAGAAAAAGTAGAAATATCCATTCAGAATCATATATGCAAATAGAAATAGAAAAACAGACTACACTTATTAAAAGTAGTATATTATGAAGAAGGAGCACGTGCCCTTTTCAATGTTTGGTGGAATGATGATGAAGAGGAATCTTAGAATCTAACACAATGGTTATGGATAGAAATATATGTTATGTAATGCTTATATAAGACTACCTTTCATTTTTAATAGCTCCAAAAACAATATTATCTAGAAAATAATTTAATTTTAAACTTCTGATGAAATAATTTTTAACCACATAAATATCTAAAAATTATTTTAAACGATAAGTTTTAAAAAAAATTTATTAAATATCATATTAAGTTAAAAAATATCAAATAAAATAGAGGAAAGTAATGATTATATAATTAAAGATTATTAATGTAACAAGTGCAATCACATTAATAGATTCTTTAAAGAATCAGTCCAAAATTTTTGTTTACCAAATGAGTCAGCCAAATTTCCGCTGACTTAAAATGTCATCTCACATGTGTTAATTATATAGTACGTGTCTTCTTGCAAATGACTGTTAGCATTTAAAAAATATTATCTTGTACAGTACATTAGTCTCTTTGTACTGGCATTTTTAGAATTTTAAGATTTGAATAAGATTCTTTTATTCTAATTTTTTTAAATATTTTTTTAAAATATTTTAAATTATTAATTATTATAATTCATAGTATATTTTGTAAAGTTTTAATTTAAAAATTTTATTTCAATAATTTAAAGATTTTATAATCAAATTCATAATTAAAATTTGACTCTTAAAATTCAAACAATATATAGACAGAAAGAATATCTGCCTAGGTTTTTGAAGAATGCTTAATTTCATACAGTATCTCGACCTCAGTTTCAAAGTTGAAATATACCCTCTTTATTCATTTTTACTTGTTCACTTTGAATTTTGTCTCTTAAGAAATAACAATTAATATGGTTCCATATTATTCAATGTATAGTATTAGTTCTTAGAAAATAATTTGAACAATAAGTAAATAATATTAAGGATAAAACATGAAAAAAAAATTATTATTTTTTTTGATATATTAAAAATCACAAATCTCACTGGTTACATTATTATTATTTTGTTAAAAATAACAAATAAAACTCAAAAAAAAAATTCATAAAATATTAAACCAATAAGAATAAAAAATAGGAGTATTTTGAATTGAGCCATTTAATTTACTTACTGTGTTTCAAAAGGAGATTAGTAAGTTGTGCTAAAATATCGTTCCATAAAAGGCATATATATAAGCGCATATCGTTCTGGTTACAGGATATTTGGCTTGTTTACAAATTATTATTATTATAGCAAAAAAAACAAGAGGATATTTAATGTGAATAGTCAAAGAATCGTATGGGAAAGGTAAGGAAGTAAATATACAATCGGAAATACTACTCCCTCTATTTCATACTAGTTACAAAATCCCGTACAATGTACGAGCTCAATAATTATTCACAAAGTTATTCTTAATGATATAATTAAATATCATTTAGTTATTTTATTAGATGTAAAATAAATATTCAATAAGTAATATTAATATTAATTAATTTTAGTTTAACGATTAAATGATTTTAAATTTTCACTCTAAAATAAATTATAATTTTTATCCTAATTTTATTGGCAACATCTTAAAATCACTAAGCTGCTGCTTTAAATAGATTAACTTAAAAAATCTCCGAAATATTTTTTTGGGTCGCTCAATTGTGAAAATTAGTTGTTAGAGATAATATTGTAAAATCACCAAACAATTGCTTTAAAAAGATTAAATTTAAAAAAATCCTGAAATATTTTTATCGGCCCCATTAATTTAAAATAACTGAACAGTTGAAATACCTTGAAAAATTATTTATGAGGGACAATATTGTAAAATCACTAAGCAACTGTTTTAAATAGATTAAATTAAAAAATCTCTGAAATATTTTTACGGGCCCTTCAATTATTGAAATTAGTTGTTAAGAGTAATATTGTAAAATCATCAAGCAACTGCTTTAAAAAGATCCAATTAAAAATTTTAAAAATATTTTTATGAGTCTCATATATAATATAATAATAAAAAGAGGAAGTCTTCCTCAAAACATTTATGGCTGTAGTGAGAACTGAGAAAAGAACCCAAGACCATTAGGTCATTAGAGAAGCCTTTAACCATCCGATCTAAGCAGCTACTTGCATCAATTTTAGCAAAATAACAAAAGATGTACCATGATGCAGGTAGCTCACTGTCTCTTATTAAATAAGAGAATACTCCTTCGGTCCTCTTTTAGTTATCAAGTTATTTATTTAATTAATTTTATCAAAGCTAAATTAATTTGATATTTTAAAATAAAAATTTAGATATTCAAAAATTATACGAAAAACTATTATTGATTGTAATTTTTTTTCATATTAATATAATTAAAAATATATGTTTTAAAATGTTAGTCAAAGTTTTTATAAGTTGACTCTAAAAATGAAAATTATGGCAACTAAAATGGGAAAAATAAAGTGGTAACTGAATTTTTAAGATTTCTCTCATTGTTTGAAATAATTAAATCAAAGTTCAAGATGAATTTTTTAAATTTTTTTTTTCATATTTTGTATTTCATTTGTTGAAGTTTTATACTCCCTTCGTCCCATATTAACTTTATTATAAGACAATGCACACATATTAAGAAAAATATTTAAGGACATAATTTATACTCTTCTTTTTTCTTTTTTTTTTTTGGTAACTAATAATTGTGTTAATCACCAATTGAGCATTACAGTGTTATAGCAATTACATCTCAATTGTTATCTCAAGGAAGAAAAAACTCAGGTTAACCACTTAACTACCTTTCTACTCCTACCTTTTTAGAGCACTAGTTGTTGTAGTTTTTGTCTAATAACAGAATTTGCTCTAACACTACAGATGAAAGATATTTTCCTTGCCAATTCTTCACTTTCTTTACTCTTTTAGTCACTTCTGTTTCTTTCATTCCAGATTTCATATACCATTTCAGCATACACCAATTTGAAGATGTGAGCACTGGTGGATTTGCCTCTTGATGAAGCTATCAGCCAATGTAGGTGTGATTCCCAATTTGTTGAAGTAATCGATTGCCACTGCAGCCATTGATTGATTCTTCTCCATAAGGCTTGTGTGTAAGTGCATTGGGAGGCTATGTGATCCCTTGATTCGAGCTGCTATTAGCATATCTTGCAGGTATAGTCCACTTCAATTCCCCCATTCTTGTAATCTATCTGTTGTCATCAATTTATCCTGCAGTAGTAGCCATAAGATGAATTTTGCCTTTGGTCTGACACTACTGCCAAGTATCATTGATTTCCAGGGAACTCTTGATCTAGTACCTAGCAAATTATGATATATTGTCTTGATACGAACTGGTCCTTGAATAGCCATGTGATTCAGGGTATCTCTAGCTTCAATGATCTTTTTAATCATTCATGAGGTCTGTGTAGAGATAGTTATTGTGGCAATGGGCCTGTTCTTGATGTAGTAAATATGAATCCACCTAATCCATAACTTATCTTGCTTATTGGCCAAATCCCATTGTGTTTCAGCTATAGCAGCCTTATTCCACAATTTAATGTTAATCAAGTTTTGTCCTCCTGTTAACTTGGGGGTACAAACTTTATCCCATGCTACAAGTGCCCTTTTAGTGATAGAACTTGTTCCTGACCATAGATAGCTCCTGCAGTGTCCATCAATCAATTTCAAAACCTTGGCTGGAATGAGAAATAGCTGGGACCAGTAAGCTTGGATTCCAAATAGTACAGCTTGGATCATTTGTAATCTTCTAGCATATAAAAGCTTTCTTGCGGACCATGTAGTTATTTCAACCACTATTTTATCCACAAGTGGTAATCATTGGTTCAATGTAAGCTTCTTCGTTGAGAGGGGGATGCCTAGGTACTTGAAAGGAAGTTGGCCACTTGTCATACCAGTGTGTTGAATGATGTTTTCCTGCTCCTCATTTGAAATTCCTCCAAAATAAATAGAACTTTTATCCCTATTGGCTTGCAGCCCAGAAGCTTGTGCAAATTTATCAAAACAGGACATTAGTGTTCTCACAGATTGTAGATCTCCTCTGGCAAACATAAGTAGATTATCTGCAAAACAGAGATGTGAGATTTTTCAGCTTGGTACATCTAGGGTGGTAGGAATAGTCTTTGTGCTCCTTCATGGTATTGAGTAGTCTACTCAGATACTCCATTACCACAACAAATAGATATGGTGATATAGGATCACCCTGTCTCAGGCCCTTAGCAGCAGTAAAGGGTGCATTAGGTTCTCCATTGATATTTATAGAGTAAGAGACAGTTCTAACACATTGTATTATTCAATTAATGAACTTGGCTGGAAAGCATAGCTCCTTTAGCACTTGCTCCAAGTATACCCATTCAACTGAGTCATATATCTTTTGCAAATCAATCTTAACCATACATCTAGGTGAGATGTGTTTCCTTTGGTATCCTTTAACTAGCTCAGTTGCTAGGATTATGTTATCTGCTATCTTTCTTCCTGGAATAAATCCTGATTGAGCTTCATTGATCATTGTTGCAATCACCTTTTGAAGTCTAATTGTGATGATCTTAGCTATGATTTTGTACAGAACTATACAACAAACTATGGGCTTGTATTCCTTCTTAGTAGTTGGGTTGGGTTTTTTAGGTACTAGTGTAATGGATGTGCAGTTAATAGCACTATACACCTTACCAGTACTGAAAAACTTTCTAACTGCTGCAGTTGCTTCCTTTCCAATCTGAGACCATGCCTTTTGTAGAATAAAGCATTGAATCCATCCACCCCAGGTGTCTTGTCATCATCAATGGACTTTAGAGTTGAGTGTATTTCATCTTCTGTTAGTGATTTACATAATGTTATTCCTTGTTGGTGAGTTAAGACTGGCCCCTTCCTCATAACTTCTACATTGATTGCTAGTAGAGAGTGTGCTGCTGTTCTCATTAATCCCTGGTAAAATCTTTGTATCTCATCTTTCATGTCTTGTTAGTTGGTTAACTTAATCCCTTGCAAAGAGGTTAACTCTGTAATTTGCTTCTTCTGGATCCTTTCTTTGATAGCAGCTGAGAAGAACTTATTATTTGCATCCCCCAATGATATCCATTTTGTCCTAGCTTTTTGCTTCAGAATACTTTCTTCAACATTAGACCATCTTTCTAGTGCTTGAATATGTTTTTTTCTAGCAATACAGCTACATCAGTATACTTCTTCCTGAACTTATCTTGCAATTATTGTATGTCTTCCCTTGCATTAGAAATTTTTTGGTCTATGCCTTTATATTCCTTCCTGTTTAGTGCTTTAAGTGATTCCTTGAGCTTTTTCAGTTTCTTCCAGATGTTTTCCATTGGTTCAGTAGCCAATTTTTCACTCCATGTACATCCTACAATCTGCATAAAATCAGGGTGATCTGCCCACACATTAAAGAACCTGAATGGGGTCTTAGCTTGGTGTTGTGTTCTTGCCAGATTGAACATATATGTGTGTGATCAGAGAGGTGAGGAAGTGCATATTTTGTTTGTACCTGTCCTCATTGCATCATCCATTTATGATTCCCAAAATGTAAGCAGTCTGAATAATCTCTAATTTCAGCTAGTGTTATGAGATTTCCAAATGCTCTATCACTTGTATGTAATACAACATTGAAGTCTCCACAAACTAGCCAAGAACCTTTAATGTTCTGTCCCAGACTCCTCAGTTCATCTGATAGTGATTTCCTCAACTCAATGGAATTAAAGCCATAGACTATGGTGCATTCACATGATAGGTCCTCAGCTATTTCTTCAACCTTGCAATGAATATTCTGATTGGAATTTCATATAGCATTAACTCTGTAGGTGTTTGGATCCCAAGCAATTCAGATTCTACCATTATTGCTATGTTGATAGTTAGTGATCAGCCCCAACCTAGAATAATGTTATTGCAAACCTTGTTTTGGCTGTGTTGCTTTACTCTAGTTTTCACTAAGACAATAAATTTTATTTTCCTACTTTTCAAAAGGAGTTTAAGCTCCTTTTGTTTATGCCATTTATTTATTCTCATAACGCTCCATACTAACCAAGTCATCAACTATTTTGGAGGATCCTCCTCTCTCAGGAGAGACTGAACCTAGCTCACTTCTTTCTCAAGTCTTACTGATTAAGCTTCTAAAAGCATTTTTGAGTGGTAGCACAGGAAAGTTAGTCAGATTATACTCTGGACTTTGCCTTATTTCCTCCACTTATAGTGTTTTCTGTGGTGTTTTTAGTATTTGTTGGCAATCAGCTTCATTTCCCTCCCCTAATGCTTGTTTGCTAGTCTCTTCAGCCTTCTTAATAGGCCCTTTACTTCTCTATTCTTGTATCACTCTTCTAGGTTGTTGGACCCATTTCCCTGCATTTCTCTGGACCTGATTCTTTGGAGGACAACAATGTCCTACCACAGAATATGTAGGGCAGTATTTTGGCTTCCAGTCATAGCTGATAACCTACTTAATTTGTCTTCCAGTTATTTCCTTAATTGCAATCTCATTAGGCAAAGGGTTGATGATGTTAACTTCAATCAGCATCCTTGCAAATGAGATTCTAGTTTGATTTGTTGTACGCTCATCTGTATAGATAGGCTTTCCCACTGCCTTTGCAATCCTACTCAAAGAGTCTTTACTCTAGCAGGTCATTGGTAAGTTTAGGAACTTCACCCATAGTGAAATGGATGTAGGAAACTCTTTCTCTAGGTTAAAATCAACTATTCAAGGCTTTAGAATGATAGGTTTGTTGTTGATTGTGTATGGACCATTATTAGAATATCCCCTCTAATTCATTCATGTCTTAGAATCTAATGATGTAATATCCTTCATCACGTAGATACAGCTCTGGTTGCTTCACAGTGACCAAAATTGTTGTATATATCTTTGCATAGTTTTGAATCCTGGTGTCTCTCCTATGAAATAGGCTATTAAAGAGGATTTCCACTTTTAGAGTTCTTTATCAACTTCATCCTATGCCAGTTCCTCCACTTGCTGCCCATCAACTAGGTTATGAGTGATATAGTCTGAGGACATACCCTTTTCAGCTGCTCTATTCTTAGTGAATAGGTGTATCCATGTTTCAGCATCAGATCTATCAGCTGAGGTCTTTACTTCTTCAAATCTATCTTTTTTGTTTACTGTTCCATTGATTTCCTTAGGAATTTCTTGTTCTTTGTTCCTTTCAGATAATTGCCCTGTGGAATCCAGCTTTGTCCCCGCAGACCTATTCTACATCCTGCTTGTTCAAGCCATCTGTCAGCTCATTGTCTTCTTCTTCAGCTACTGTTCCATTGGTAGTTTTTAAGTTCTCAGGTGTTGAGACTTCAGTTGTCTCAGGTGGCTTACTTCCCGATCCTACTGAGCTCCCAAATGTTACTATCAGTATCTTCTTAGGCCTTCCTCGTCCTCTTCCTTTACCTTTTGCCATTGCTATACCTCTTTCGGCGATGTTAGACTAACATGCGTCGAGAGCAACAGAGAAAGGTTGATGATTTTTAATTATATTTATTAATTTATACTCTTCACTATTGCACTTTATGAAATCATAAATGTAATTTTGCAAGTAGTGTAATTTATCTTCTATAAAATATAAAAATTCAATAAATGAAATGATAAATACAAAAAAAAGTTTCAAACATTCATCTTGAATTTTGAATAATGGAAAAAGCCCGACAATATTAAGTTTATATGGGACGGAGGGAGTACTTTTCTATGATATAATTTACTTTACTTACAAAGTTACATCTATGGTTTAAAATATGTCCTTGAATATTTTTCTTAATATGTATGTGTTGTCTAATAAATTCATTCTTTTTTAGATAAAACGAGTATAAAATAAGATCTTGCCGAGATTGCAACTTTGGCAACATAAAGAAGGTCTTATATTAACCTAGCTAATGTAGTAATGTATATCTAAGTCCGATCAAAATCACAATTTTGAGTAAAAAATAAAAAAATATTAGAAGTTTGCTTTTGTCAAAATCCACAATTTCAGTAAAAATGTCCAAGCTTGGCTTTGGCAAATCATTTGAAACTTCAAGCAATAATATCTGATTTTTGTTCTTCATGGGGCTACACTTGAGGAAAAAATATCTGAAGTCAAACACGAATTTTAGCAACTCCAGTCATGTATATTTGAAGTTACTTTCGAAGCGAGTAAAGTTATAAAATAATTTTAATTTCAGGTATAACTTACATGACGGCTTCAGAAGTGGGTATTTATGCATTACTTCATCCCTTTATGTCTATATTATTGTACTAAAATAACAACAATATACCCAGTGAAATTTCACAGATGAAGTTTGAAGAAAGTATATTATATGCAGACCTTATCACTGCCTCATAGTCATTAAACTATTTTTTTATAACGAAAAAAATATTTAAATTTATGAAAGTATCAGAGGAAGTCACAAAAACACAAACACATTTTATATGATAACAAAGTAAAACAACTTTCTTCATTTAAGAAAATTATGTAATGAAGTTTCAATGATATTTAGGCAAAGAGTGGTACAACTAAAATAATGGGGAATTGCAATATAGTGGTTAGGGCTTGTGTCAAACTTGTGGGGGCAGCAGGTATTTGATAGTACTACAACAGAAGAAGCACGCGGGGGGTAAATGTGAGCGTGTGGGCTGTACACAGTTCATGTATGTTTGTCTCGTGCTCTTCTCTTTTTCCTACACAAAGGCATAAAGTTGCACACCACAAACTAAAGTTGCCCTACTACTCAACCTTATCCTCCTCTCTTATACCTTTTTCTTTTTCAAAAATTCAATTCTCCATGCTACTTCCTACCAACATTAAATTCTATTACTTAGAAGAATCAACTAGCATATTTTGTCTGAAATCTAATCTCCAATTCACTTTCATTGACAGTTAGATCATATCTTTACTATAATTATGTGGTCTTGTTTTATTTTCTTTAAAGAGGAAAGGAGTAACAAGTGTTCTTTTTTCATGGGCGTCATGTGATCATTGCAAAGTTTGTTTGTTTTCTTCTGTCGCACTACATCACAAATGTGTTTATTATGTATATGGAATTAAGAAGGTCATATGACAAAAGATTAACTTTATAGTTAATTAAATATCCATGACATGATATCATGGTACCCTAAAATTTGGCACTTCTCTATTCATGAAAAGCTATTCATAATTGAAACCTAATTTTTTTATTTATTCCAAGGGATAATGTTGCATTTGTATTGATATATTTATGCCAATACTATCTACTTTGTTATAATAACCCACTACACAGACCGTAAATAAGTATCATGGAGAACCATTTGCTAAATTATCTAAATAATAATTAAAAACGTGAAAATTTAAACAACTATCGAGACCCTTATTTAAATTAATAAAGGAAACAAAGTTTGATATTCCATCGGTTACTTTTTATTTGTCACAATGAGCCAATTAATATGAAATTTGATTAACATAAGATACATATTTTTATATTATATTGATATAAATTTTATTAAAATAAATTTAAATTAATTTATTAATTTAATTTTAATATTAATTAAATTGATACTTTTTAGCAGGGGAGTATAAAGTAATCCTTTAATTTATCATGCTCCCCACTTGCAAAAAGGTCAGCATCTTCTTTAACTTTTTGGACAATGGGGTTTTTCTCTAGGGGAAAGCTGACTCTTTGAAAACCACTTGGCAAATATTTATTTGGTGAAAACTTAAAAGCCCTCTTAAATCTGGGATATTTTTAAATTTTGTGGGAACTTAAATCACATCATAAAAATAGGAACGAAGATTATATCATTTTATTTTATTAGTTGGTCATATAAAATAATTGTAGGAAGTAAAAACAAATATTAACAAAATCAAATAATATAATCTCTATTTTTATTTATATGATGTAGTTAACTTGATATAAATTTTTTTTTAAATGTGGTCTAAAATAAATTTTACAAAAATTTATGTGCCTATAAATTATTTTATTAGAAATAAAATAAAAATTTCAAAATAAAAGTTTTTCGAAATATAAAAATATGTGATTCCTTTTGAAATTGACTAAAAGAAAAATGAGTCATGTAAGTTGCAATGGAGTAATATTTCATGTGACAAGTTAGGGTGGTAAATAGTTCCAAAAAATCGTGCTTGAGGGGATGATTAAAATTTTTTATAGTTAAGTGGATTAAATAGTTCTAAAAAATTTAAAAAGACTTTTTAACTATTCAGTCAATGTTATTTTGTCCTATTAATTGATATAGATCAATGGCTGTTCATGTCGTTCTTTCCACGGAGATGGAACAGTTGCCTAACTACATTTTTGTAAATTGTGGAACTCTAAATTTGTTTGACCGTAAACATTTGGTCTAAAAATTTAAGTCTATAGAAAAAATATCCTTATGACTAATTATTTGACACATCTCTTATATGTGACATGTTTCAACTCCGACTTCTTGTGAGACATATATGGAAAGGTGTGGCAATTTAATCTAAAATTTTGATATACAAAGAATACTTTCCGGGTGTACTGTGTTTGATATGATTTTTAATTTTTTCATATTTGATTTGCTTAAATATTTTGAAAGATATTTTTCAAATCAATTTATTTTTCTCAAATTTAAGGAAAATGAATTGCTTCCAAAAATAAATTATATTTTTAAATAAAATAAATTTAAAATTTTATTTTTGAAAAATATTTCACATTTTTTGAAATTTTCTTTTTTTACCTCATCCTTACGCCAACCTACCTAATCCCCTCCCCCCGCAAAGGAAAGAAAAAGTTTATTTTTTAAAAAAAATATTTGAATTTTTTTCACACCACCCAACTGCCCCCCCCCTCCTCGAACCATCACCATCCCCCAAAAAAAAAATTAAAAAAATATTTTAAAAAAAATTTCAAATTTTGAAAATTTTAAGTTTTTACTTCACCCCACCTACCGCTCCTACCCCCATACAAAAAAATTAAAAATTTATTTTAGGTCTAGAGTAGAGTATGTTCAGACTTCGATTTGAAAGTTGAGGCCTAGTCTAGATTTGAAAGTCAAATCTTGGGGGCGGAAGTTGAATTGGGTCCCAAGTATTGGGGTCGAGTCCTAAATCGAGGTTGATTTTCATGTTAAAAATATTTTCTATTCTCTAGCAAAAAATAAAAGATATTTTCTAAAAAAAAAATTCATTGACTAATCAAACAAGAAAATATTTTTCACTCACCAACCAAACATGAGAAAATAAGTTAGAAACCAACTTATTTTCCGCGAAAACATTTTCCTTGCTACCAAACACAACCTTTGACTAGGATGTTTGCATATTCTATATTTCGTAGATGACAATGTTAGACCGAAAACATATTCTTCAAGTAAGGAACTTTCACAGAAATCAAATTGTAGCCACCCTAAGCCCCACAAAAACATTGAGCAAAATGTTCTCACAAGAATAATAATCTCATTAATATAAAGACAAAAAAGTAAGTTAGAAAGAAAAATCTCCCAGCCACTTAACTTAGTAATGGATTTGCTTTGATGGGTATGCCTCATTCGTATTGTCAAATTGAGTTCATGCATGCATTTAAAAGAAAAAAATATATATATGCATGTCATTCCAAAAGAAATTGACTTCCTACTTTATTTTGTGGAAATTACCAGCCAACTCAACAAAGCTAATCGATCATGAAAACAAATTCTTCTTATAAATTAATAAGTGATAGGCAATCTAAACCCCACAAAAGATCGATTAGACTCACAAGAATGGTCTTACTAATATAAAGACATAATGTTAGAATAATCTCCATTGCCCCTAGGTCATTGATGGATATACTTTGGTGACTACGACTCATGCATGTTGTCAAATTGATGAGTTCATGCAAAAAGAGACATATGTCGCCATTTTGAATCTTCTTTCTTTCTAGGAGGCTTCCCACAAGAATAATGGCCAAGAGTAGGTGATTGGAAGGATCGAGGGAAAGGGAATTGATAATTCGATGGAAGCAAATTGAGAAGAAAGTTCAATTAATAGTTTGGTATTCAAAAAATAAATCATAATTTGTTTGGTTTAGGTTTAACTAAAAAAATCAAATCAACCTAACTTTACATGTATAAATTTTTTATAAATACTTTTATACATAAAATATCTATTGTAGTGTAATATATAAATGTTTCTTAAACTATTTCATACTTTTGTCTTTCAATATATCATTTCAAGTTTGGAATTAAAGTTTTTATTGAAGCTAGTGACGTGACAGTTAGTTAGGATTTTGTAACTAACTTATGGCTGATTTGCGTGAGCTTAATAATAATTGGTTAGTTAGTTTATTCATTAGTGATCTACTACACTTGTACATATAGAGACAATAACTGATTGTTGTACAGAACATTACAATGAAATGAATCAATTTCTTCTCCCCTATAATCCAATTCTCTCTTAGATCAGGTTAAGTTTCAGCTCTAAGTCCATGGAGTAATCCATGACAGCTGAAGTTTACATGATATCAAAGCACGCGATCTAGTGCAGGCACTTCCGCAATCATCTACTCCTTTTTTTCTTTTTCTTCTTTCAGTTCGAAGGCCATTGATCATCAATGAGGAATCACAAACCAGTCGAGTTGAAACCAGTCGCATTGATCTAACTATAGATCACAATGATCCACTTTTCTTACATCCAACTGATACACTAGGGATAACCTTAATCGCAATTCAGCTAACGGGCACTGAAAATTACATATTATGGAGCAGATTCTACGAGACAAGCATCCGAGTTGTAGCTCAAGCAACGACTCGTACCAGTGGGTCGTATCAGTTGAGTCCAAAATACCAAACACCTGATACGAGACCCCGATTACGACTCATAGGTCACCCTACGAGTCGTACCTGAGAGACGTACCAACTGCCAACTGTCTTTTCTGTGTAATTTTTAGGGATAAATGGTAACTACTATAAATATTTTAAGTTAGGGTTTTATTTCAAGAGAAGATACCAGACTTGAACATTGAATTGCCTTTGAATAATCTCTCTAGAATATTTTAGGGTTTTAGGATAGATTTTCATATTCTCTTGGAAAACTCATTTTTGGGGAGTGCAAATCAAACATTGTATTCATTCTCAATCTATCAAGCTTGTGGTTTGCAACTTGTGGTGTATCCCTCTTCATTGCTTTGGGTAAAATTCTCAACTATGTCTTGTATTTGTATTTTTGTTAGTTTTGCCTTAGCCATGAGTAGCTAAGCACCCACAACTTGGGGTTGTGGGAACTTGACCTAGATTTATTGCATTTCTATGATAGGGGTTTTGCACGTATTGTCTATTTCCCTTTATTTTGATTGTTGTTTGGTGGTAGCCAAAATCAAACCCTGCCTACTATCATGATCCCGACCAAGGTATGACGAATAGGAAAAAGGGGAGTAGATGACAGGATTCAATTGATGTGTTTTCGTCTAATCAACTAAACCTGACCAAGGGGAGGTTGACTGGAATAATAGGTAACGGTTAGTTGGCACACCATAGTTGCCGACCATGCGTCATGGTGAAATTTGATGATGGATGTTACTGGTTCTATAGTACTTCCCGGCCACAGCTTAGAGATTTCAATGCAAATGCTTACGGGTAGAATCAATACTGATTAAACCCTATAGCGATGTCACCTTCACAAGAGGGCTGGAAGAACCTAAGTTACCATCCTGCATGCAAAGTTCCAATTGTAGTTATGTTGTCTAGGGTTACCTAATCCCTCCCCTCCCCCCCACCCCGCAAAAAAAATAGCTCAAACTATCACCATCCCTCAAAAACAATTAAAAAAATATTTTTGAAAAAAATTTTAAATTTTAAAAATTTTAAGTTTTTACTTCACCCCACCTACCGCCCCCACCCCCATACAAAAAAATTAAAAATTTATTTTAGGTCTAGAGTAGAGTATGTTTAGACTTCGATTTGAAAGTTGAGGCCTAGTCTAAATTTGAAAGTCAAATCTTGGGGGCGGAACTTGAATTGGGTCTCAACTGTTGGGGTCAAGTCCTAAATCGAGGTTGATTTTCATGTTAGAAACTATTTTTTTGAAAAAAAATATTTTCTATTCTCTAGCAAAAAATAAAAGATATTTTCTTAAAAAAAAATTCATTGACTAATCAAACAAAAAAATATTTTTCACTCACCAATCAAACATGAGAAAATAAGTTGGTTTTTCACAAAAAAACATTTTCCTTACTACCAAACACAACTTTTGAATAGGATGTTTGCATGTTCTATATTTCGTAGATGACAATGTTAGACCGAAAACATATTCTTCAAGCAAGGAACTTTCACAGAAATTAAATTGTAGCCACCCTAAGCCCCACAAAAACATTGAGCAAAATGTTCTCACAAGAATAATAATCTCATTCATATAAAGACAAAAAAGTAAGTTAGAGAGAAAAATCTCCCTGCCACTTAACTTACTAATGGATATGCTTTGATTGGTATGCCTCATTCGTATTGTCAAATTGAGTTCATGCATGCATTTAAAAGAAAAAAAAAAAAGATATGCATGTCATTCCAAAAGAAATTGACTTCCTACTTTATTTTGTGGAAATTACCAGCCAACTCAACAAAGCTAATCGATCATGAAAACAAATTCTTCTTATAAATTAATAAGTGGTAGGCAATCTAAACCCCACAAAAGATCGATTAGACTCACAAGAATGGTCTTATTAATATAAAGACATAATGTTAGAATAATCTCCATGCCCCTAGGTCATTGATGGATATACTTTGATGGCTACGACTCATGCATATTGTCAAATTGATGAGTTCATGCAAAAAGAGATATATGTCGTCATTTTGAATCTTCCGGAGAAGATGGGGATGATGATGATGGGTCAATGTAGGTGGACATCAACACAATTTTTTAATTATTATTTGCCACATGTATTACATTAATTTGCAATTAGGAAAAACTAATTATTAAAGAAAAGAAAAGAAAATAAAAATGATATAAAAAATTATCACTTTTGACGTGAAAATTATCACTTTTGACGTGGTGCTGATGTGGCGTTGATGTGACGCTGACATAGCAGCAAGTGTAACACACCATCTACTGTGAAAGTGGTGTTTCAGTTGTACGAGTTAAATAGTTTCACTTTTAAATAGTAAAGGTGTGTAATAGATCCTCATGATAGTTTAAGTGTGTAAATGATTTTTTCCAACAACTTTCGGGGAGAAATTTATGCCTTTTCCCATTATAAAATTGAGCTAGTATTTTGATGATTAATTCATTCTTAGTTTATTACTATATTATTTTATTTTTTATTTTCATAATATTGGAAAATTTTAGGTAAGTGGAAATTCAAAGAATTGAAAATTTGGATAGTAAAACTAAAGTATATTTGAAAAGTTTTATCGATGATTATCAAACCTTTTTTATCACATAAAAATATTCTCTGTTTAAAGTATATCACATAAAAAAAATATTTTTATTTATTATTGAAATGTGTCTATGAAATTTACTATATAAATGAGTGTATTAGTAAGGAAAACATAGTTACATCATATTTTATTTAATATTAATTATAGTGCATTAAAATTATATGAGGAAATTAAATTAAGAAAAACAAATATATTCTATAGGCAGACAAGTTTTGTGTTATGAAACAAAATATTAAGGGATGTTTTAAGATTATCTTGAATGTATTTCCTCTATTTTATTTATTTGCCTTCTATATTAAATTTTTTTTTTAATAAATCAATTATAATGCAGGAAAGGCCAAACAAAGGGTAGGTGATGGAACGGATGGGGTGAGGAGCAGAGTGGAGTAAAAAATTAAAATTTTCAAAATTTGAATTTAAAAAAATATATACTCAGTATATTTATTAAAAATAGATATTTTAATTTATTTGTCTATTTTCACAAATTCAAGATAGTTTTATTACTTATTCTCATAGTACTTAGTGTTAAATAATACTTCTTTGGCACTCTTTGACTTGACATGATGTTTAAGAAAAAAAAGGAACACTTTAAAATTTGTGGTCTAAAATATATTTGTGTGGTTGAGAATCATTTCATTAAGGGTAAAAAAAAAATTTAAAAGGTAAATTGATTCGAATTAAAATAATATGATATTCTTTCTGGGCGAACCAAAAAGAAAAAAGCATCACATAAAATGGTACAGAGAAAGTATATAAAACAGTAGTAGTCAAATCTAGAATTTCAAAGCATCATTAATAAAATTAATTTAGTAAAATACACAACTAATTATAGTTTTCAAGTTTTTTTTAAAGATATATCAAATTAATAGTAGTAGTAGTCAAACCTAAAATTTCAAAGCATCATTAATAAAATTAATTTAGTAAAATACACAACTAATTATAGTTTTCAAGTTTTTTTTAAAGATATATCAAATTAATAGTAGTAGTAGTCAAATCTAATCAAAAACAAAAATAAAAAATCAACTTTCGTGTAATAACGTTAAAGCTGAGCAACTTTTAGGTAAAAAGAGAGTTTCCTTTTTTTTTTAAGGGTAAAACGAGAGTTCTCAAATTACTATATTTTAATTAAATTAATAATAAAAATTAAAAGTATAAAATTTTGATTAATATGAAAAAAATGCATATTTGATAAAATTGTTAATATTATATATATTAGTAATATTTTTTAAAAAAAAAAAGAGAAAGGAAAACTTAACACTATAACCTTAACCAACAAGGGGATTCTTAATTGCCCAGTTAATTAGTTACCTGTTGGTTAGAGTTCGATTTTTCACATTATAATTTCATCCTCATCCCAGGGTTCGATACCCCACATTATAATCCCCTCTCCATCCCTCATCCGAGGGTTCGATTCCTCACATTGTAACCCTCTTCCCATCCCCCATCCCCTCTCCAAAAAAAAAAAACTCCTAATCCAATAATGTATTTTACTTTATTTTAAAAATTAGAATGCTGAGAAAAAAATAAATTAGCACAAATAAAAAAATAAACAATATAAAAAATACATGGAATCACATGAAGAAGTAAAAATTGAGAATGAGAAGAAAATAAAATATAAGTAATAAATCTTTTTTAAAAATGTTTCATGTAATTACATGATGTAATTATATCAATTCTTTACCCCTCTTTAGGAATTGAAGAGTATAATTACCCCTCTTCAATTGCATAAAAATTATATTTTGTCAAATAATAACTTAACCTACCAAACAAGTCAAAGAGTGTAATTACATTAAATCCCAATTACATGGTGGATGTCCAAACAGGTAGTATAAAAAAAATTGTTTCACTTATTTTTAGAGTTTTAGAAATACTCTATGTTTATTTTTATTTGTCGATGTTTCACGTTTTGAGATCAATTTGAACAAACTTTAAAACTAAAGAAAACTAATTAATTTAATATTCAAAAATTAAAATATAAATAGTTGAAACTTGAAAACCATAGGGAAAAAGCTATGACTTTCAGGGTGTATTTGGTAGGGAGGAAAATGAGTTAATTTTTAACTAATTTTCTCACATTTGGTTGGTGAATGAAAAATATTTTCTAGAAAATATTTTTTATACTTTGGTTAATGAATAAAATTTTTTTTAGAAAAAAACTTTCTATTTTTAGCTAGAGAATAGAAAAAAATTTGTAGGAAAATAATTTCTGACATGAAAATATTTTCATAATTTGAAATCTTTTTTAAAAATAAATATTAAAATTTTTTTTGGGGGGTGGGGGTTGGACGGATGGGGTGAGGAGCAGAGTGGAGTAAAAAATTAAAATTTTCAAAATTTGAATTTAAAAAAATATATTTTTTTTGCATTGGTGGGCGCGGAGGAGGCGGCGGCGGCGGGGGGTGGTGGTGCCGGGGGGAGTGTGGAGTAAAAAATAAAAATTTGAATATTTTTAAAAATAAATTTCTAATTTTTTTTGTATGGAGGGTCGGGGTAATAGTTTAAAAAATTTAAAAATTAACTTTTATTTTTTTTTGGGGGGGGGGGTGTTGGGGGAATTGAGTTGGTCGGAATAGGAACGGGTGAAAAAAATAAAATTTTCAAAATATGAAATTTTTTATAAAAATAAAATTTTAATTATATTTTATTTTATAATAAATTTTTTTGGGTGAGGGTGATCATGGTATGAATGGGGATAAAAAAATCAAAATTGAATAAGAGTTTTGGAGAATGTTTTTCTTAATTTTTGAAAGGAAGTCATTTTCCTTAAATTTGAGGAAAATGAGTTGATTTGAAAAACATTTTCTAAAATATTTAACCCAAGCAAATATGAGAAAATGAGAAAAACATTTTCCTCCATACCAAACACACCCTCAATCCTTATCATACTAATATGATGAAAGATATATTTTAAAATATTAATCAAAATTTATGCGACCTAAAAACATAAAATAATACTTCAATAAGCAAAAGTGAAGAGGTGGAGTAGTAAAATTTGAGTTTATTTTGGAAGGAAAATATTAGTATAGTCTTTTTGACATCCTATTTGGGGCCATTTAGCAGATATATGAAATTATGGTTATACTGTCATTATCTATGATTATGCACTAGAATAGTGGTGAAAATTGAAGAAGAATGTTATAGTAAAATTATGAGCACATTGTGTCGACATATTTCAAGGGAGAAGATTACCAGAAAAGTACAAATGACACAGGCCAAAAAAGGTCTAACACAATCTCATTTATGGCAGACTGAGTAGCAATTTTCATACAGGACCACCACCTCTTCTGCCATTTAACCCAAATTATACTCTTACATCACCTACTTTCACTAGAGTCTAATTATTTTTCCAAAAAAATCAATTATACAAATTCATTTAGTGAATGTTGAAAATAGTATAAAATAGTGATAAGGTATGCGTATATTTTACTTTTTTCAGACCTCACTTATTGAGTATGTTATCATTGTTGAATGTTGAAAATAGTAAACTTAAATATTCAAATGTCAAGATTCATACTCAAAACGTGGTTACACTCATAACTTTGAACGGAAGAATTAGGTAATATTCTAGAAGACTCTACTAGCACTTACATTAGTCCCTTTCTTCAATATATTGATCCCTTTAATTCATATTAAGTGCATTAGTAATTTTTTTTTTTATAGTCTAAAATAAGTAAACATTTCAAAGTTTAGAAAAATTATTAAAATATTTTTTTATATTTATTTTTCATTTAATAAGGTTCTTAACTACTTTATATTTTTTAAAAGAATAATTTGAAAATTATCAAAATGACAGTAAATATATAATTCACGAGTTAAAGAATATAAGAGTGCAATTTTTAAATAATATGAAATGAGATTAATATCTATCTCTTTCTTCCATCCTCTTTCTATCCAAGCAGATAGCTGAATCAGACATGTCGATCAAGACGTATCTGCTTATTGTCACATATATATATATATATATATATATATATATATATATATATATATATATATATATATATCCAACAATGAAAACTTAGAATAATATCATTCGGTGATTTTCTACCAACCCCTTTGTGATCCGTTCAATAATATCATTAGGTGTTTTTTTCTTCCTTATCCTAATTAACCAGTGTCACATCCAAATTGGTAAAAACAAGTTTACGTCTTAATTACTCTCTTTACTTTGCTCCTAATATGATAAAAAAAACATAAATATTTAACTTTAGAGGATAATTTTCAAGCCACCTAAGCTTACTGTTGGATATGTATATAGTTTGATGGCTACCACTTGTCAAATTGAGTTCAATATGCATGCTCTAAATAAAGAGATTCAGGAACAACTAATCATTTCAGATCAAATTTAACTGAATTCCTACTTTAATTTGTGGAAACTACAAGCCAACTCATTAAAAACTTTTTACCAATAGTTTTCCTTTTAAACACCCAACCCAATGCCGCCATTTTGAATATTTGTTTATTTTCTTTCCTTCTAGGTGGCTTCCTTCAACACGGATCAGGCCAAACAAAGGGTAGGTGATGGAAAAGTATTACAGTAGATAGAATTAGGCTGGCAATATTATATTTTATATTTGTATTTATACTATATAATAAATGACAATGAGCAAGCACGTCTTCAGCTGCCTGATTGCTGGTTGGCATATCTAGTTCAACTGCTTAATTTTAATATATCATTTAAATTAATTATTTCTTCAACTGCTTCAGCTGTAATTGTAACGCCCATCCTTCGTATGCTTGAGATTGTACCCAATGATTCTTAATTGATCATAGGTATTAAAATCAATTTCTTAGTGTGGCAATAGATTTGAAGATGAAGTAAGGTCACAAGAACCCTTTAGTACACAGTTGAGTTAAAAACTTCCTTGGCGATTGACTTTCAAAATAAGATTTTATAAAGAAATTAGGCAATCTAATGAGTTCAAATTGTATATATATGTTAGGATATATTCTTAAATATTTAAAGTATATTAGATGTGATTTAGAGTAATAAGGAATCTCTTACACCAAATCTAGTCCAAAGAATTTCTATCGACTAAGTTTTCGTTTGAGTTTATAGAAGGGCCAACTTCAAATGACCATATCTCCTAGAATATAAAGATTTAAGTGTTCCACAACCTATAAGATTAAAGGTCTTTGAGTCTTCTTTCAACACCACCAAGATTGTGTCAATCTGAGTTCAGAGTAAAAGCTATGATCAATTTACTGGTGACATACAAAGCTAGTTGAAGTCCGCAATAGCTCCATGATGCGGACTCTTCTACGTAAGTTAAATGACGTCCCTTTTATTACTTTTTGAGGACACTTTTGTCCTATAATCTTTTGGGGGGGGGGGGGGTATTTTAGTGTCGCAAAACATATAAGACGTCAGTTTTTCATAAGTAAAAGCTTCTCCTTCACTCTTAAACTTGAATACTCAAGAATCATCAAGAAACTCATCAAGTTAAGGTTATCTTTCAAGTTAAGCTAATGGATACATATAACTTTTAATGGACACTCACAGATCTATAATAGAGCCTAAAGGGTGAGGTCTATGATAGGTTCTCACCGTGCTACGATAGAGCCTATAGGGTGAGGATCGAGTCTACCTTGGCAAAGTAGACTCCTTTTTTACTTGGTGTGGAGGAAACATCAAGATTCCATGTAATAACCTGCATGATGTTATATTCGGTTATGATCTTATTCCCACATATGTAAGTTAAGGTTATGAAACATTTTGAAGATGCTTCTTTTCATGCTTTTGTACTTTCATTTGTTCATACATATTGTGTCCTCACTCTATTGATTATGATTATGCATATTGATAGTATGTTATTATGTTTCTTAATGCATGACATACCTACATACTTAGTACATTTCACATACTAACACATACTACTTTGCCTACATGATCTAACCATGTAGGGATGTATAATGAGGTGACTATTTCAGTTTATGGCTAACTTTGGAGTTGAGTTTTGAAGATTGTTGATGAGTTCACATGCTTCGGAAACAAGCCCTTTTATGATGCTTTCTATTGAGATTTTATTTCTTTTCTTTGATGTATGTCTGGAGGGTGAGCTAGTAAATTATGTTCTAGTCCACTCCAAGATCGTATGATGTAGAGGCATGTTTTAGACATTATGACTTAATGTAATTTTCCCTAAGGGAAACTATGATTTTTATTATGATAAATTCCACTTGCTTATTCTCTCATGTTATGCTTATTTTACCTTATGAATGCTTATCATATGAACATGAGGCTTGGATGAGATACATTCGGGTGTCACATTCACCTTGTTATGGCTAAGCCGTAGGTGTGGACTTCTTGAATCTCATAGCACCCTTCAAGGGTGAGACCTTCAACCAAACCATTTCACCAACCATGAACTCCAAAGGTCAAACCTACTTATCTGCATAGCTCTGCCAATTCTCACTTGAGTGGATTCCTAGTTAATGAGCTACTCCAGTACGATTGAAACTTATGATTCTAAGTTATATTGCACGAATATTCTAATGTTTGAAAGTATTCCATGGGATTGACTTAGCATTGAATGGGACATTGAGGTGGAGTTCGATAAGCACAATAGCCATGCTCATGAAAATAGAGGATGCAAGATATCCATATGAATCATGTATTTCAACAATCGAAATCGAGTAACTCACAAGTACACAAGGATTCACAATATAATTCCAACCTCATCACGATTCTCAATATCAACATCAAGTAATGCAGAATTCATATGTATTACTAATTCATAATTAATTTACAAGTGAAGATGTCACCATATGAACTAGTGCCCAATCTAAAATCTCCTGATCAAAGCCTACAAGGATACAATTCTACCCCAAAATATTCAATTCCGTACACATAAGAGTATACAATATTTAATCATACCTAACAAAAGGTTGGAAGTCCATTTGCTTGAGAAAAAGTCTTGAATCAAGTCAAATCCAAAGCTTTTCCCTTTTTACGATACTCCAAATCACCAAAATCTAATCAAATGTAGAATCACAATCACATAATGAATCTAATGACACTAAAATCAATCATTCGGACGAAAAGGGTTAAATGGTCAAAAATCTAATGCCTGAAAAAATAGCTAAAAATTAAAATTTAATACATGAAAATTCTCCTCGACTGATAATGATCCCAACAGTGAAAACCATTTCGAAAATGGAGTTAGAATGAGGTAGAAATCATCAAGTTAAAGTTAGAACTCACAGTCCAAAAGTCTCCAAATTCTCCAATTAAAAACCTTAAATTCTAAGTTAAAATCACAATTTAATCAATGAAAATTGAAGAAATATGTTTTAGATAATAGTTACCCAATTGATTTTCCTCAAAAAACCTTGAAGAATCTCTTGAAGATGAAGCTTGAAGTGTTGAAAATAGTGAAATATACTAAATCCTATCGTTTAAAATAAGTCATTGGTTCAGGTCCCTCTTGTGCTCTGTGAACACGGAGCATTAGCCTGCGAACACAGAAGACAGGCAATGCCAAAGCTCCCTGGATGCGGAGGGTTAGGCACGCAAGCATTTCGTAAACGCAGAGGTCTAGGCGTGTACACTCCACAAACGCGGACGCACATCTGCGAACGCGGAAAACAAAATTGACTTGCACATGACACAGTTCAAACCAGTAAAACACAACTCAATAAAATCGTGAAATGGACCCTTAAAATTCATTCAGAACCTCATGAACACAAACTAAACATAGAACCCTACCAAAAATGACGTTTCAAATTCAATGGAACCATCAGAATTCGAATTCGAGACCTCCTTGGGCCGAAACCCAAGAAAAATCATTTAAACTAGTCTAGGCTCAAATACTCAGAATAACCTTAGAAGCAAAAAAAAATACAACGAAGTCATTTTTAGCATTACTTTAATCATTCGAAATCACTGAAATTGTTGAGATTTCGATTCGAGCTTCCGAACTCTGAATATTGACCAAAGTCAAACTATGATCCAAAATAAATTGAAAATGTAACCTTAGGCCTAAAATCTCTATTTTAACTCCAAATTTAGTTCTACAAATTCTCCTAGACCAGATTCGGCATTCCAGAGATGATGGAATCAACAGAATTGCAATTCGACTCTCTAAATTCAAAATGATCGTAGAACTCAAAATTTTCAACTTTAAGCCTTTAAAAACTCTTTCTTTAGAAAAACTTCAACTTCCACAAGGTTTTTCAAAATTTGATTTTTAGACGCAACAAAAAATGACCCAAGACAACTTTTGAGAAAGGAAAGAATGATAATTCTATCAAAAATTACCAAAAATAACCTCCGAGATGATTACATCATCCACTACTAAAAATAATGTTTGTCCTCCACTTCCTCATCTGCCAATTCAAAATGGTCAACGATTACTCGTCATATGTCAAATCAGGGCTTTAACTCAACTGAATCCATGGAAATCACATGAGACTCGTCCGGAGTATAATGCCACAACATCGAGACATGAAACATAGGATGAACTAAAGACAGATTGGGCGGTAAGACAATTCTATAAGCCACCTCTCCCACTTTATCTAGAATCTCAAAAAGATCAATAAACCTTAGACTAAGCTTGCCCTTCTTCTTGAATCTCATAACACCCTTCAAGGGTGAGACCTTCAACCAAACCATTTCACCAACCATGAACTCCAAAGGTCAAACCTACTTATCTGCATAGCTCTTGTGGCGACTCTGGGTTGTCACTAACCTACTCTGAATCAACCGCTCCTGCTCTAGATCATCTCTCAACATATCAACACCCATGCTCTTAACCACTACTGTGTTAAATCACCTGATAGGCGATCTACATCTCTGACCATATAATACCTCAAAATGAGCCATTTGAATGCTGGAATGAGACCCAATAATATCATTGAGGCCTTGAGTTATATCCAACGAAAAAGGTAGTAACTCTTCCATAATTTTATCATGCAATTGTACACCAGTAGTTATCCTCTTAGATTAAGTTTCTTCAGCCATGATGTATAAAGAGCTACTAAAAGAAATTAACAATTGTGAAAATATTATATGAACAATATAAACTATATTTTTACAAAAATTTCAAAAATTGCCAGAAATTGATACCTACTCCCTCCGTTTCATATTAAGCGAATTATTGGGGCATTTCACACAAAATTTAATCATGTTTTTTCATTTTTACCATTTTCAAACTCCACACACTCATTTAATGTATCATTTATTTCTCATACAAAACTCAACCTTAGAAACTTTATTAATGAAGGGTAAAATTGGAAAAAAATTCCAACACATCCCTTGAAAAGTAAACAATTCACTTATTTTAAAACATAAAAAATTCTCTAATAATTCACTTAATATGAAACGAAGGAAGTATAATTAAGGATACACGATTTTGAAAGGAGTTTGAAGATCTTTGAAATTGAGAAATCGAGAATTTGAGGAGTAAAGAATTTGCTTGAGCGATTTCAGGAGATAATTCATGGGTTGTTAACAGAAAGAGAAACAAAAAATTTGTATATAGAGTGGGAAAGTAAAAAAGTGGAATATGAACCGTCTTATGCAAAATTAGAGAGGGGCCCACAATTATTTATTACCAATTTCAATAAACATTAGGTGCAAATTGTAATATTGATAAATTATAGCTATATTACATAATTTACTAATATATATTTGCTCAATTACGCTATTTTTTTTTTTTTATGTTTAACCTACATTGAATAGTTAGAAACTTAGAATAGTGTAGGCCATTTTCCCTTAATTAAATGGATATTTGTGCACTTAACAAATAACCAATTACAATTGCACCTCATGGGGCCCAAGATTTGCATTAGCCCATCTTAATGCGCTGGGTGACCGTGGGAATTTTTTTAGGATAATTTACGCTCATAAGTTACTGAGTAAAATTATTTATATAAAAATTAGCTCATTTTTTTAGTCACGAATAATAAAATTATTTATATAAAAATTAGCCCATTTTTTTAGTCACGAAAAATAATTATTCGATTGATTTTTGATTATTTGTTATAATTTTGGATATTTAGCTCTTGTTGTATAAGTATATATAATTAATGTATATCTGTGTATCTTAATGTATATTTAGTGTATAACTCATGTATAAGTAATATACAATGTATAGTAGCGTATACTTTCTATAACTTTGACAAATCCTATTGTTTAGTCATGCATAGTTTCGCTGATTTTGAGCTATTTTTTATGTAAATAAAATATGGGTTATTTTTTTGTAAATTTTTTAATTTTTGTATTACTTTACTACTTATATATAAGGCATTAAGCAATAGCTTCCGGTCGCAGCTGCCTGCTTGAGCAGCTTCCAGTTGTCCTACCTGCTTCAGTTGCTTGCTTTTTCTCCTTTATTACGTGGGGTCAATAAAAAATATTTTACGAACTTTTTAATTTAATCTTTTCAAAGCATCTGGGTATTGACATGCCTGCTTCATAGTATTTCTTTAGCTGCTTCAATTATCAAGGTTGACACTTTGGTTTCATATAAAAATGATGATGAATGGGATGAGTCCTAGATCATCCTTGTTTGTTGTACTTTACTTGGTTGTCATTGTGAATCATTGATTCACATTTTGTATGTTGGATTGTGTAAACCATGAAACATGTGTTAGTTGAATGAAATTGAACAATATAAAAAATAATTTGTGAGCTTTTTAATTGAATCTTTTCAAGACAGCTGCATATTGACGTGTCTGCTTCAACAACTTCATAATATTTCTTTAGATGCTTCAATTATAATTTTACATTATCTTCTAAAATATATAAAAAAAAATTTATCACTATCACATAAATCAAGATTAAAAAATAATTTCTATTGGACTTATGCTAGCATGAACTTTCGCCACTAGTATGTATATATAATATATAATTTCCCCAATTTTTTTTTTTTTGGAAAAGAAGGAACACTTGACCGTTGTTATGTGTCATTTCCAAAAAACTAGCCGTTGCTCTCACTTTGTTTCTCAATTCTCATAAAAACCCTAAATCCATTTCTCCCTCACAAAGAATCAATCAGTTAACCCAATATACCTTAGAATCTCGAAAGCCATCTTTTTGTTCTTCTATTCCTCTTAGTGAGATTTTGGATATGGCGTCAAGAACAGCCTCCAAAGACATAATCACACTTCGTGGTTCTGCCGCAATCGTCAGTGAATACTTTGGTTATGCAGCAAATAGGTAAGAACTGAGAAATCCCGTTTTGTGATATCAGATTTTCTATATACAGACTTGCGCGTTGTTCGTGTAGGTTGATCGGTGTTAGATTTTGATAGGTTTCAGAAAACCCTGAAAATTAATTATCAAATTGAATGCGTATGAAATTGTTGAACAGATTGCATCGGATTAGTTGAGACGTTGTTGATTGTTGGATTGGTTAAATAAAATGCTTTGTGTCCTTTTTTTAGGGTTAATTTCAGAATGCTGATATTGTCTGGGGGAACTTTGATATTATTCTTTAGTTTCAGATCCCAACTGGCCATCGGGCATTTTTGATTGATTTAATTGATTTTAACACAACGCTATGTGTTCTTATTTTATGGTTTTGTCTGAATGCTGATTTTGGCTTTTTTTCCTCTTTGGGTCTGGGCTATATTTCTAGCATTTTGTACAACAGAGGAGTATATCCTGAAGAAAGTTTCAAAAAAGTGAAGAAATATGGTCTCACAATGTTGCTTACTGAAGATGAAGGTGTCAAGACCTTCGTTTCCAACTTAACAGCCCAACTCGCTGGTAATTTTTAGAATTTTGTTGAAGTTGTTGATTGGTTCAGATCATATGTAGGTAGAGAAATGATTGTTTTCTATATGATTGTGTTCATGTAGAGTGGTTGGAAACTGGAAAGCTACAAAGGGTGGTTCTTGTGATCATGAGCAAGGCCTCTGGTGAGGTATTAGAGAGGTGGAATTTCAGTATTGAAACTGATAGCGAGGTTGTTGAAAAGGGGTAATGATTACCATTTTTCTCATTGTGGATTGAAAAAAGTGTGTGTTGGAGATTTTTATGGAAGAAGCAACTGTATAAAATTTCTACTTTCTTAGGTGAACTTGCTTGATAAACATTCAATGTTGGATTGTTCGTTAATTAATTAGCTTAACTTTTATTTGATTTTCCAGTGTTTCAAGAGAGAAAAGTGATAAAGAAATAATGAGGGAAATACAAGCGATTATGAGGCAAATAGCGTCCAGCATCACTTATTTGCCTTGCCTCGAGGAACCATGTAAGCATCATTTGTGCTTGGAATGTTGTTTTGGGATGAGAATTCTTGTTTCATTTGTGTGTTGACTGCAGGTGTGTTTGATGTGTTAGCATACACTGATACTGATGTTGCAGTTCCATTCACTTGGATTGAGAGTGACCCTAAACTGATTGCTAATCCACAAATGGTGAAACTGCACTCTTTTGACACTAAGGTATGGTTTGTCTGCTGCTTGAGTCTGATATGAAATTTCGGCAACCCTAATTCGAGTTTCGTTTTCTCTATGCAGATTCACAAGGTTGACACTTTGGTTTCATATAAAAATGATGATGAATGGGATGAGTCCTAGATCATCCTTGTTTGTTGTACTTTACTTGGTTGTCATTGTGAATCATTGATTCACATTTTGTATGTTGGATTGTGTAAACCATGAAACATGTGTTAGTTGAATGAAATTGAACAATTTGCAATGATGTGATTTACCAGGAAAACCAAACTGGAATGCTCAATTTCTACTGAGAAGAGGAGGGGGGAACCAGTGCAGTTAGTATTGTCCAAGTTAGGTTTGGTTGTTTTGTTGAGTAATATAGGTCTGATTTTGGTTATTTTGTGATAGTATGGACAAGTGTTTAAACAGATGAACTCTCTCACTTTAGTTGGGGAACGGGGTAAGGTAAGTGATAAAACTAGCCAATAAATTACATTTAGGCAGTCCAATATTACCCAAAATAATTTCCGTGTTCTTCTGAACATAGATTTAAATTGTAACGGCACAAAAGATCATTTCTTCTGCAACAAAAGTTGAACCCGACGTGAATCGCAACCTTCTGATCTGGAGTCAGACGTGCTACCATTGCGCCACGGATCCCTCGATTTATTTATATTTTGGAGTGCCACTGGAATATTAGGTGAAGTTAGTCATAATTTGTAAATTATAATCAGTTATGATTGATCACTGCACACAGGGAAATTCCTATGCATTTTCATTATGTTTGTAATTTCCATCGCCCGTACCCAATATGCATTACGTTTTTTGTTTAACTTTATGTTTGAGTATTTTTTTTATAAAATATTCTAAATTATTAATTTATTGTGATTTATAGTACTCTATATGTCATTTTCAAAGTAAAACAAATTTCTTATATTATTCGTCATATATTCTTAATTATTAATTTATTAGAATTTGTAGTATTTTTCTGTCATTTTCAAAGTAAAACAAATTTCTTATATTATTCGTCATATATTCTTAATTATTAATTTATTAGAATTTGTAGTATTTTTCTGTCATTTTCAAAGTAAAACAAATTTCTTATATAATTCGTCATATATTCTTAATTATTAATTTATTAGAATTTGTAGTATTTTTCTGTCATTTTCAAAGTAAAACAAATTTCTTATATAATTCGTCATATATTCTTAATTATTAATTTATTAGAATTTGTAGTATTTTTCTGTCATTTTCAAATAATATTATATGTTACTCCTTTTGTTCCAATTTATGTGACATTGATGGAATTAACAAAGTAAATCAAATTTCTTATATGATTCGTAAAATATTTTTAATTATTAATTTATTAGAATTTTGTAGTATTTTTCTGTCATTTTCAAATAAAAATGTTACTCCTTTTGTTCCAATATAAGTGAAGTAAATCAAATTTCTTATATGATTCATAAAATATTTTTAATTATTAAATTATCATATGTGTAGTATTTTTCTTGTTATTTTCAAATAATAGTACTTCTATCACGCCCTTGGAGGATACCTTGGACGTGGCCGCCACTTAGAGACTATTGCTAGTTCCCAAGCGAACCACTTGGTCTTATCACATTCATTCAATCAATATTTAATGTATAGGCAGAAGAGGGTGGACAATCTCAATAAGTAAATGGTCAAGTCAACTCAAAAATACTAGTAAGAAAGAAACTACCCCAAAATACATATTCAACTCACGATAAATCAAACTCTAGTCTATGAAGCCTCCATCAACTATTCAATGGTGTCAATGACAGACCCATGACTACCTCAAATTAAAATAAAGTTAATCTAAAGTCTAACTCTAAAAAGTTAGATGAAACAAAATCATGTGCATCTTCCGAATTAAGTTAAAGAGGACTTACCACTTAGCTGATATATGAAATAGATCCTCAACGGAGCACCTGTTGATGAACCTGTCTTTGCATCATAAAATGATACAGTCCAAATAGATGTCAGTACGTGAAATATACGAGTATGTAAAATGGCTAAATGAAACATGCATCAAGGTAGAATACTATTTACTCAGATAACTCAAATCAAGAGATAAGGAACTCAATCAGAATGTCAATTGTTTATTATCTAAAGTAAGAATAAAGAGTAGATAATGACCCATAAATACAATCCAATCCAATCAGAGTACTATCAGTATAGAACCTATTTGGGAGTTTCTCTTATCCAACAACAATTACTTATGAGCCAGTGATTGTATCTTGCCGATGTTATCACAGTTGTTTCGTACTTGCCAGGTAAAGAACGAAGCAGATCCATAATGGATCTGGCCAATCAAGTACGCTATTATCTTAGGGACTTCCAATCAAGAGAAAACATTCATTTTAACGATTCAATCCTCACCTATGTTTGGCGACGTAGTTAATGAGTTCGAGGTAGGGTTACTCTTACTCATTTTGGTGCTTGATACTCCTCCTAAGACTTAATGCTCATAAGATAATCCATCTCAATCAATAAGATCAATTAGTCTCATAAGGACTCTCATCAATCTATCAGTTCTATCACAATTGGGTCTTACGGCCTATCAATCATTTAATCAACTCAATTCTCAATCATATTTTTTGAAGGAGCTTAGACCAATCATTAAGAGGACCATCAATTAGACCAATCTTTAGAGTTCAATTACGGAAAATCTTAGGATCATCAAGTTCTATCAACTTATCATCATGCTTACATTAATCACAATCAACATTCTCAAATCAAGGTTCTAGACTCAATCTCTAGGTTCATTCATGCAATCTTTTATAAAATAACATACAGGGTTTATGCAACAACTTATGGCAAAATACTTAATCAGAAAAATCAAGTTTGTGATGATCATCAATATATGAAAATAGATAGAATGTATATAATTTACAAAAAAATTCAAGAAACATGTATGAGGATCCAATACATTCACAATCTTTCTATTACCATCAATAGGGGCATCTGGAAGAATATTCTTATATTTTAGTTTAGCCTTACATACTTGATATTGAGTTTGACGATCAACTTTACAAGAATTCATCCTCAATTCCCTTGAACTCTCGCTCTTCCTCTCTTCTCATTAGCCATAATTTTCATTAGAAGTTCATAAAGGCTTAAAAATGAGTCTTAAAACCCTTTTTACGCTCAAAATGATCTATTTTGATCGTGTTTTAAGTTTAGGAGGGTTTGAACAAGGTCTGGAGTGCCCCTCGCCAAAAACTGAAAATTTTCCCTTCGGCGTACCAAGTCCGCGTTGCGAACTTGGTCATTTTTGAAGTTTTTCGTCAAAAATATTTTGGTCAAGTTTTCTAATCCCATAAAAAATATTGGGATCACAATCAAGTGTATCGCGCACTTCTCTGGAATTGCATTTTCGCATCAAAAAATTATCTTTCGATCTAGTTGCTCTAAAATTCAACCAAAACCATTTTCCAATACAATGTTTCATGCTAATCGCATTTCTGACCTCGGATTTACCAACGAAGTTTGGGAAGACGTGTTATACGAGCATCTCTCATCTAGAGATATTTTAGTAATTTTATCGAGTGTTACACTTTTAATTTTATCTTTTAAATTATAATGAATATCTTAAGTTGTTAATTCTTGTGATTTGTACTATACTTGACATAATTTTCAACTATAACACACTTTTAAGAATTGTGTGTCTATAGAATATTATTAGATATTTTAGATTATTAATTATTGTAATTTATAATACTTTTTATATAATTTTTAAATATACAATAAAATAATACTCCATTAACATTAATTTGCCACATTGAACAACCTAAAAGAGAAGCTTTAAAGGATAAATAAAGACAAAAAAATGAAAATGCTGTAAAAGGAAGTGGTAGGAATATGGTCGCACATATAAACATAGAAAAGTGTGCACATTTCAGGTAAGAAAGGTAAACAAATAAAAATAGATTGACTTTTATATCAAATAGTAAAAGAAGTACAAATGCAAGAAATTAAAGTACAACCTTATTAAAAACAAACATATATCCTAAATACCTAAATTGTCCCTAAGTAAATTGTTAATGGCTAGAAGCACACATGTTATCCAACAGCTCTGTGCTTCTAGCCTCTTATACACTTGTTGTCCAACAACTGTGTGCTTCTAGCCTCGAATATATATAAGAAAGTAGTAAACTGACACTCCTTTTATAAATGTGTTATTAAGTAAAAAATCAACATATTTTATTACTATAGTTTTTTTTAAAGATTTCTTTAAATGTTATACACTATAAAGAATAATACTTTTTCCATCCCATTTTATGACACTTTTTCCTTTTTAGTCCATCACCCCCACCCACCCACCCCCCAAAAAAATCACCTTAATTAGAAATAATTTAACTTAAAATTTTTTCTTTTACCCTTGATGAAATGAATCTCAGCCACACAAATACCTAAGGATTATTTTAGACCAAAAGTTTCAAAAGTCTTCATTTTTTTCTTAAACATCGTGCCAAATCAAAAGACGACACATAAAATGAGATGAAGGGAGTACTAATTTTTTCATTTTAATTCATCTCCTAATATAAATAAATACATTTAATTCAAAAAAAATTAATGATCAAATGTATGTTTCGTGAAATTTTAACATGTCAGCCTTCACACAAAGTGTGGCTTGGAACAAAATTAGAACTTGCTTTGATTTTGTCACGACCCAAGCCTAGGGCCTAGATGTGACACAATAAATGGGGAACCCTAAGGAATCCCAAACAAGCCTCATAGCATATCATTACACATCCTTGGTTGCGGAAGCAATGTAAAACAACATAAAGTAAGAATAAGGGGTAAAGGGGCTAAGGGATAGCTTGCAAAACATCATCATCAAGAGACAAAGAGTTGGAGCTCATATCATAGATGCATGATTTGTCCAACAAACACCTCTAAATACATAGATAAGAGCTGGGGCCAAGACAAGGTAGTTGGGCTTACCTTGATAGTCAATATAGAACATGAAGTAGAGTGTCTTAATACAAAGTAAGGGAAAACATAGTCCAAGGTCCCCGAAATGGAGGACTCACCAACTAGCTTGAGTAGCACCGAACTAGCCACGTGGAGGGGGAGGATGATCAACTTGGGCTCCGGTTCCTACATGGTGATATCATGTAGGTAAGAGTATGCGTTAGTACATTTGAATGTACTGAGTATGTAGGATGTAATGCAACAAGAAATAGGCATCATAATCAAAATGCATAAGAATAGGTAATCAACATAATATAGCAATGACATGTATGACCAATACTAAAGTGGGACATACTTAAGGAACTCTCACTCATATAACATATCATATGTGTATGATAGACCAAATTAGATTTCCAAAGTACAAACCCCTTGGTATGTTAGTGATGTGCTGCCCCATCACTTAGGTGGTGAAGTACTAACCCTTCACTCGGTTGATGAGTATAAACCCCCAATTCTATTGGTGATAATGTCGCCCCATCACCTAGGTGGTGAAGTATTAACCCTTCACTCGGTTGATGAGTATAAACCCCCATCTCGGTTAGTGATGATGTCGCCCTATCACTAGGTGGAGAAGTACTAACCCTTTCTTCGATTAATGAGTAGAAACCCCCATCTCGGTTATCCGGGTTCTTAGACCCCCTGGATTGGGCATGGTCTAATGTAACACTTTATATAAAATTTATCATGTACATAGGCTCATTTTATCATCATAACATCAATCATATCATATCTCATGCTTTGGACCTTCAATTCCACAACAAACCCTAGCCGGACATTTTATTAAATACTTGGGGAGGGGGGGGAGAGTGTAATGCTAGCATAAAACTATGAAATATAAAGGTGCAATCATGCAATAAAATTCATTGTAAAATCATCAATCAATATTTTGCAACACCCTCTAGAAATATACTTCGGAACCCATCATCAAATCTTACAATAGATCAAAGATTTATAGCTCAAAACATAGTAAAACAGTCACAACTTTACATAGCTTCAACATAGTGTGCAGTGAATTTCATAATATGCAAGATCTATTTGTAAATCAACTTTGAATCATGCAATTTGAGTAAAAGGAGGCTTGGGTATCATAGGTGAAAGGAACCATGAAAGAAACCCACATACCTTAACTTAGAGATAAGCTTGGTGAAGATTGAAGATGGAGACTTGAAACTTGAAGAGGAACCTTCAAGGAGAACCTTAGCTTGGGATGAGGGTTTGGGACTTGAGTTTGGGGAGTAAAAATATGACTAAGTATTTGAGTGAGTATTAAAAAATGTTTAGGATGATATGAGGGTGAAGTTTGGCTAAGCATAGGTGAAAACACTATTAGAAATACTTAGGGCCAAGACCCAAAAGCCTTGGACTGAGATAGAAATCAGTGGCAACAAAATACACAGGTTCACGTCTAGTCCATGATGCGGACCTGTCGTGGAGGCCAAAATAACATATGTCCGCGATAGCTGTGCATCATGGTCCTGTCGCGGTCGATTCTGGATGAGAAAAATTATAAAAATTGAAATTGCTAATCTTTCGCTCTTAAATTGAGGTTAGACCCTTTTTCACCAAATTTTGACCCCCTGATCACGAATATAAAGTTGGATTTTCAAAATAATGAATGGATTTTGAGATATATACTCTTATATCGGGATTAGACCCCTTTTCACCTAATTTTGACCCCTTGATCACGAATATGAAGTTATATTTTTGAAATAATGAAGGAATTTTGAGATATATAAAATTTGAAATTCCAAGCATTCCGAGATACGTTTTTGGGCACTTTTCGAAGTCATTTCAGATTTGA
>DF359026.1:71635-89497 GCA_000787875.1 Solanum virginianum | reverse complement strand
TCTCGTACTGACGTCCCTTACGGGGGACCTGCATTTCATGCTGCAGGTACAGGTGCTAGTAGATCTCCCCAGTAGGAGTATAGGATATCCAGCTGTGATCCCCAAGCTCCAGGTTGCTTCGGAGCTTTGCATATCTAGAGTTTATATTTTTATATTGTGCAGTTAGTTGAGGCGGGGCCCGTCCCGACCCTTATCAGATACCTGTCATTGCTTAGAGGCTTTGTAGACTATGTAAATTAAAGTGTGGTCATATTTTGTACTTTGGACAGCGTGGCCCCAATGGCTTAGTCATATGATTTTCCTTTTGGCTTGTTAGTGCTATTTACTTTCTTAGAGGCATACTGGAGGTGGAATTCCTTATAATGCGTATAGAAGGCGCATAGATACAGGTTGGTTCTCCCGGGCCTTATCGGCAACGGGTGCCAGTCCCCCTTAATGGGATTTGGGGCGTGACAGAAAGTTAAGGAAATTATCCAATTAAGAAGAGTCATCGTGAGAAATTGTGTTGATGAAATGATTCACGTCGGATCACAAAGAGATTATGGACTTCTTATAAGATTTGGATAAATTTGCTTAAATTTAAATTTACTTTAGAATATGACTTAGATCAAAAGTTCAATTTGATATGATGTCAAAAGCATACCCATTGAAACCGTACCAAAAATTATGAAGATACTTTTGATCTTAAAATATTATGCTCTGACCCGGACTATGATATTCCGAATACAAAATATCCCAATTCGACCGTGAGTGTAGAGGGGGATAATAAATAAAATGATTCTGAATGACCACATCAAAGCAAAATCAAAACCTTAACTCCATATTAGATTTGAACAATTCTTTTTTTTTTTTAGCTAGCTTTTGGACACGAAGATCTAATTTGATACACTGACATGCAACTATGCTTTCTTAAATGTTTTTACTGAACTTGAAAAATACGAAACCTTTTCAAACATGAGTAGTGCTGTCATTCCATTGGCCAGTAGTGATCAGCAGCCTCATACTAAGGTGCGAAAAAAAATCAAATTGATATATAAATTGAATCGATAAAAACGTTATTAGTTTATTATAATTTGATTATTAGGTTATCGAATTTTTAATGCTTTTAAAAAATAAAATTATTGGATTATCGATTCGATATCAATTTTTACGATTGGACTATTGGGTAAACCGATAACCCAATAGGATTGTAATAATTCACTATCTTTTTCCTTCGTAAATATTAAATATTAGTAATTTAATAGTAATATGACACTATAGTAGTACTTTACCTATTTTAATCTTTATCGTACTTAATGATTAGTTATCCACTTTAGTATTTAGTCTTTACTCTTTACTCTTTCGTACTCCATCTATTTTTATTAATGCAAATTCTCGTTATTATTTTTATCAAGTAAATTAAAAATTGAACCGTTAATGACTTAAAATTGATAAATCAAAAATTGATAAAAATTATTTTATTGATTTGTTATTAATTTAGCATATTTAAAAATTAAAAACCAATAAATCAATCAATAATACATAAAATTGAATTGAATCGACCAATGCACACCCTGCCTAATACTATAATTTACACAATTTCCAGTACTGTTTCTGTAGTTGGCAGTATAGGTTATTACTATTGGCAATTTTAATTTTGAGTGGGAGCTGGACCTAAAAGAACATCATTATTTAAAGTCATCTGTCATGATCATAAACACATGAACAAGCTAACCATTTGATTGCACCGTTTGTCTATCTTTTCTTTTTACGTCAAATGATGCATTATTACTCGTTTGTCTCAATTTATACACAAATTCTAAATAAAAGAGTTGAAATACTTAAATTTGATTCAAGGTTAGATATGAAATTGTTGCCTGGTAGTAGAAGCGCAACGGTGAGCACCAGCATCAGCTTCTTCTGTATGTTCCATCTTCAACAACATTTCATTTTGTGACTCTTCTTGCTCAAAAATGCAAGTGGATCCCAACAAGCATCCATCATTTTGCAAGCTTTTATTTAGACATGGTTTTACGGATGAAATTGTAAGTTTTCTACTTGTATATTTTATTCTTTACTTCTCTTATTACCCATTCTTGTGGTCTAATAAATTTGATTTGTTAATTAGCAAATGCCGCCTTGTTTCGTCAAAGAACACAAGCACATGTTGTCCAAGACTTGCTTACTGAAATCGAATGAAAGTGGAATGTCGTGGGAAGCAAATATAGTGAGAAAAAAGTCAAATTACTTCATATGTGAAGGAGAGTGGACACAGTTTGTGGTGCATCACCAACTGGAGCTTGGTGACGTTTTGCTCTTTTTTCTCGTTGATAAATCAACATTTCAAGTCCTTGCCTACAATCAAAAAAGTGATGACAACTTTAATAGGAACCAACTATTTGAGGAACTCAGCTGTTCCTCCGGAGAAAAACAGGACGCTGTAAGAAAATCTATGAGAGTTAAAACAGAGCAGATTGAATCATCAGGTGATATCGATCCATCTTTTGATTGCATTGATCGATCTGTTTATACTGACTATGTATCTATGTTAAATACCTTTAATATAGTCGTGATTGATTGATTTATACTAAAGACAGGTAGTGTTGCTGAAGAGGAGGACGTTGAGAGTGGAAACGAAGAAAATGGCCCAAAGAAGATTCGGTTCGGCATGGTGAACTTAAACAACAAAGATCCATACTATGAAGCGGTTATAAAAAAGTCGCACTCAATTCATATGGTAAAGATGAATAATTCCGTTCTTTTAAATTCTTTGGGCGATTTTATGCGGTTACTTTGATCTGAAAACATGTTTGATGAATATGTTTATTAGACTATCCCAGTAAACTTTGCGAGGTGGACTGGCATAATTGGCATGAAAAGAATGAGACTGGAAAATGGGAAAGGCAAGGAGTGGCAAGTGGACATAGAACGTAAACGAGGGTGTGTTCGCATAACAAGTGGATGGACTGAATTCCGGACTCATAACAAAATAGCCACTGGTGAGACTTGTCGCTTCAAGTTGATTCAGGGAAATGGTGGTGGAAATAATGCTTTAAGGGTTCAAAGGATCTCTAAACCCCATTCCTTTCACTAGCTACATGTATGTAGTATGGTTTCTTTTGGTTGTAATTTGGCATTATCCTGTTATGTAGAGGCGTTGGATTGTGGGTATCATTGATATAATCATCTTCAATATCTTGATTACCAATTTATTTGAATATCACGTTAAGGTGGCGTTCGATTTGAATTTTGTGATTGGTCTTGAAAGAATCGAGTCTTTATCTGGAGGAACCTCTTCGCACATATAGATTCAAAGATGGCAAATGCTGTTATTGGCATCAGATTTATCTCCTCTGTCTATTTTCATATATGTCATTATTTTTTAACTCCAGTTTTGTAAAATAACTTTAAAAATTTTTAAATTAGAGTTTTAGATCAAAGGTAATCCTTTTGGTCATTCAAAAAGGCCAAGAATACATAAAGAACACGAAGAACTTTCAAATTTTTAACTTCTTCAAATATTCACGAAATCACCCCAAATTTAAAGAGTAACGTTCCTCTAAGCTAGAACCAAAATATAATACTTTTTGATCTCAAATTTAATCTAATTAAACAAGACCTATTTGAAATTTTTCATCAAAATTGAATGATAATGATAAATACTTCAGGTGATGATAGACTTCTAATATACGCACGCATGCGGCAGCTGAATGAGTGTTCCATATATTTCAATTTCTTGGGGACACCAAAAAGATAAAGTAATCTCTTGCGTGTCAGTGTGTGACCAATGCATAAATACTTGGCGAATCAAAAAACTCTGTTTACTTGGAATATTATTTTTCAAGAGAAATTTAATAATATTTTTGTTGATGTAAGGAACTCATTTTCGTGCTTATTTTCTTTAAGTAATAATTAGAGACATAAATTTTTGACAAAGATAAATATAATTTTTAAGTACAATAAGTGTTTCATGGGGCACATCATCACTTAACATGATTTTGAATTTTTAAGTATTTTATACTTTGATTTTTCCTCATTTAATTTTTCATTAGTTCGCATCGAAAAAATATTTTAGAAACACTGAAGTAAACTGAATCAAAGTTGAAAAAATCGAATCAAAATGAATTAATTTGGTTCAATATTTGATGCAGACTTTTTTAAAATCGAAATTTGCTAAAACCAAATCAAAGAACCAAATACCTAACCCTACTGATGGTGCCTTTTTTTCCTTATATTATGTAGGCATTACAACAAAATAACTTTTCGCGTAAAAGAAATACACATTAACAAAGAGTGCTAAATCATTTATCGATATTAGTTAATTATCATTAAGTTTATTATTATTGCTATAGGTTTTGAAAGACATTTACAAAAGATACTAGTAAAATATAATTTTCATTAGTAATTGCCTCATAAAAAAATTATATTTAGCAACAATTAAGATATTATCGTTAATTAATTGCCTCGAAAAAATCATTTTGAATGTAGTGAGTATTGAATCCAGAGCCATCGATCATATATAAAAACATCGGTACTAGAAATTTCCCCCCTACTGTTTCTCTTTATATTCAAACAGTAGCTAGTTTCTTATCGTTGTAATCGATCTAAAAATGCTAATGGATCCTGAAAACCATCCATCTTTTTGCAAACTATTATTCAAACAAGGTTTCATGGATAAAATTGTAAGTTTACTATAGTTTTATTTTTTCTATAGTGACGTCTACTTTTCACAAACTTGATAATTTCTTCTTTTTTCTTGTAAGCTAATGCCGCCTGTTTTCATCAAAGAAAACAAGAAATTGTTGGCCAAGACTTGCTTATTGAAAACAACGACACATGTTATGTGGGAGGCAAAAATAGTGAGAGAAAAGTCTAATTACTTCATATGTGAAGGAGAGTGGACACGATTTGTGGTGTATCATAAATTGAAGATAGGAGACATTTTGATCTTTTTTCTCGTTGATAAATCGACGTTCCAAGTCCTGCCTTACAACCAGAAATGTTTAAATAACTCTTGCAGCAGAGGAGTATTTCAGGAGCTCAGCAATTCCTCGGAAGAGGAACGCGAAGCTGGAATCGCTAGAAAATTGAAGAAAATCAAAATGGAGCCAAATGAATCGTCAGGTAATGTTGATCTATAATTTCCTAATGCATTTGGGCACGTACTTAACTGTGTACACTGTCATACAGTAACAATTTCATTGAATTTATATTACATATTTAGATGTTATTGTGCAAAACTTCTTTACATTTTACATGTGTTGTAGAAGAGGAAGAAGCTGAGGATGGAAATGAAGAAAACGGTCCAAAGAAGACCAGATTCAGTGTGGTGAACATAAAAAACAAAGATCCATACTATGAAACGGTTGTAAGAAAGACGCATTCGATTTTTATGGTAAGGTTGATTGAACAATTTATGTTCTTTTTCTTTGATTAATTATGTCTTTAGTTACTTAATTTCACTGAAAATCAAACATGTTTTATCAATTTAGACCATTCCGAAGAGATTTGCTGTATGGACGGGCATAATTAACATGAAGAAAATGAGACTGGTTAATGAAAAAGGCAACGAGTGGAAATTAGTGGACATCGTGCATACTCGCCAAAGGGTTTTCATGAAAGGAGGATGGGCTAAATTCCGAACTCTTAACAAAATAGCCTATGGTCAGACTTGTCGATTCAAGTTGATTAAGGGAAATAGTTGTGGCAATAATGTTTTGCAGGTTCAAAAGATCCCCAAGCCCAAGTGCTTGAAATAGGCTACTAATGGTTTCTTTTTGGTTATATTTTGTCATGCACTTTGTAATGAAGATGAAGCTAGAACGAGGATATGGGCATTTTGAATTTGTACTGTATGTGTATGTTCAATAGGACTTGAATTACCCGAGTCACGTTGAAAATCATGTGAATTTGCTTAATTTATGTTTATAAGCTGCTAATTCAATCTACATATGAAACTTATCTGACCACCAAAATAGATTTTTGGAGTTTGTTAGAGTGTGTATTGCGACACAATCACAGCATCAACTTGACTATTCATCGTCGCCCATTGATGCAACTATTTGAGACTCCATCAAAACGAATGTTCTTCACCGGCCATTGATATAGCCGTACAACCATTGATGCATCAATTTACAGATAGACATCATTTTGATTGTTGTTTGTTTGCCATGGATATAACAGTACGACCCTTGATACAACAATGCGTTGGTACGACCAATGATGCAACAATCAATTGTTCTTTTCTTTGAATTCGAATTCTGAAACAGAATACAGCAACGTGAAGCCTAACAGTGTTAATTTGCCAATTGGAATGATCAAAATCGTGATAAAAGAGTATGCTACTTATAGAGATTTAGTTGATGCAAGTTCGAAGTAACTTGGTATTGGTTTTAGTCTCGAATCTATTAAATTCAAATACAAGTAGGATGTATTAGGTAATATTCTGAAAAAAATTTATGTAAACAACTGATTATTCTAAATTTTTGCTAAATAATGTGTAATTTTTTTTAATAAACAACCTGCAGTTATTTTTAGTAAGTGTGAAATATTTTGTAAGGACTCGAAATTTCAAGCTTATTATGTTGTTTAAGGCCGTCATGGGCCCCCTACGACAAGCCAAGTTCAAAGGAATTTCCGTTGGCTAAGTTCGATACAAGTACCGGTAGAAGGATTAACTTTAAACAAGCACAACTTTTAGCACATTTGGAACTGGATAGCCCACGATATGTCAAATGAAAGATCTTTGAGTCATGTTTCCAACACACTTAGTTTCACCTCATTTTATGTTCAGATGAAGGAGTTATGACCGTTTTTGTGAGACCCTCCCGTGCAATGAAGCCCCACAGGCACCTATACGGGTAGTGGTGACTTGTACGGGTTGTGTGAAGCATGTAAGACAAGGAAAAAATATTTTGAGCCTAAGGCATGGACCACCACCAGTGGCACAGGTAGTGAGGCTTGCCACTGGTCGTGAGGAGGGGCGTGAAGGTGAGTAAGGGAGGCTTGGTATGCGTGGAGGTGAGTTTGAGGCTAAGACATGGATCACGACCACCCACACGGGTCGTGGTAGGTGGAACGGGTCATTGCCCTTGTCATGGAGCCTAGAAAACATTTTCCAGCACCAAGTATGGTGTCACGAGTCTCCACACGGGCCGTGAGGCTCCACACGACCCGTGGAGGCCTCTGTGGTCGCGACGAGATGTCTTTTTCCAATCGATTTCCAACTTCAATTTTTCAGACTAAGTATCTTATCACAGGCACTTCACACAACCCGTGGAGTGCCACATGATCTGTGGGACCCTCCATGGGGCATCAGTTTGCCAAATTTTCCATCCGATTACTAATGATATTTTTGTAAATTTTAATTATTCTAATGACTTTTTTTAGACTTCCAATACTATGTTAACCTTCCTAAAAGACCTAAACAATATTCCTAAGGATCAAACTAATTACTCTCATCTCAAATACACTCTCAATTCTCTCAAAAGCCTCCACCAAGACTCCAATACCAATTTCAAGGAAACTCAAGAACAAGTTTAGATTCCAAGACCCACTTCCAAGCTTCCATTCTTTCTCAACTCAATTTCAAGGAACTTAAAGTCTAAGATATGTGAGTTGATCCTTGAAAGGAAACCCAAGAATAAGTTTGGATTCCAAGACCCACTTCCAAGCTTCCATTCTTCCCAAACTCAATTCCAAAGAACTCAAGGTTTAAGGTATGCGGGTTGATCCTTGACTTTCTTTCAATCAAGGAGACTCAAAATTATTTTTAAGCAATCTCATGGATTTCTAGTTTACTTTAAATTGGGAATTTTAAGATTATGAATCCTAAGGATTTAATTATGTTTTCGATTGAATTTCATATTATATTATTGATTTTAGATTAAATCCTAGTTACCCATGTCATTCACTCATCGTCCATAGCATATGCATTCATGTAAATGGATTATTCTGAGAAATTAGGTTATGGGTTAATCCCAATTATGTTCTATGATATGAGTTTTGATAAAATGTTGGTTATGGCAATATTGTGATCACATATATGTCTTTTATTTTGGCTCTTTGAGATTTTTGGTGCTTGCACCATTTTGTATATGAATGGGTTATTCCTATGCATGAGTGTATAGACTATGAAATTATATTTTGGCCTTTAACCCTAAAAATGCATTGAAATAGTTTCAGAAATGATTTACGTCGTTTGAAAGTATGTGTGTGTGTGTGTGTATATATATATGAGTGCATCATTTTGATGTGCACTATAAATACATAGCCCTAATGCCCCCAATCCATTAGTGTTAAGTCGTCATCCCACAAAAATAAATATACGTATACATACATATATATGTGTGTGTGTGTGTGTGTGTGTGTATGTGTGTGTGAAGTGCACCATGCCTATAAGTGGGAGGCTACGACAATGTTCTAGGAATTGTCTCACTTCTTCATGTCTTATGTCCTGCGGTAAATAGTTGGTTTAGCTCTTGACCCTTGATGGTATCCTTACTTTGTTTCAGAAGATGCCTCGTGGTAGACCGCGGTAAATAGTTGGTTTAGCTCTTGGCCCTTGATGGTATCCTTACTTTGTTTCAGAAGATGCCTCGTGGTAGACCTGCCAGACCAGCCCTGGCTAATGAGGGTCAAGCACCTCAAGGGCCTCGGGATAAGCCTGTCACTCATGGTGAGTTCCGCACGGCCTTTGCCATGCTTGCCCAAGTGGTAACTACTCAGGCTAGGCAGGCTAACTTCCTCGGGATCCCACTCCGGCTTCCAGAGTGAGAGATTTCACCCAGATAAATCCTCCGGAGTTCCATGGCCATAGAACCATCACCAATCAAGTGATCTATCTTTCCTTCAGGGAGTGCAAAGAAATCTGCTACATCCAAATGTGTGATGTCAACTTGATTTTCAGACATAAAATTCGCTTCAGGATTTTTCTTCTTCTTCTTTAGTGACTCCCGATAAAGGTCAGCCAAGTGTTTGGGAGTATGACAGACACATGAATGGTGGCCTTTTACCCCACATCAATAACATCTTGATTTAACTATTCCATGCTTTTCATCCTTTCTTTTTTTCTTTTTTCTTTGATGAATGATTAATACTAGGATAAGAATTTCCTTCTTGGCCATAATCGCGACCATGACCACGACCACAACCACGGCCATGACTGCTATCTTTTTCACGCTTATCATGGTCAACATACACCTCATTCACTTCAGGGGTTTCAAGAAGTGGTGTAGATCCAGTTGATCGTTTCTCATGATTTTTCATTAATAAATCATTATTTTCTTCCGCCATGAGAAGATGAGAAATCAATTCAGAATACTTTATGAAATCTTTTTCTCGATATTGTTGTTGTAACAACACATTCAAGGCGTGAAAAGTAGAGAACGTCTTTTCCATTATATCGACATCACTAATCGTTTCACCACACAGTTTCAATTAAGTAGTAATTCTGAACATAGCAGAATTATACTTGTGAATAGACTTATAGTCTTGTAGCCTCAGATGTATCCAATCATATCGTGCCTTTGGATGTATGACCATCTTCAAGTGATCATATCTTTCTTTGAGGCTTTTCCACAAAACAAGTGGATCCTTGACTGTGAGATATTCGATTTTCAAAACTTCGTCAAGATGATGATGTAAGAATATCATGCCTTTAGCACAGTCTTGTTTTGATGCTTTGTTTTCATTTTTAATAGTCTCTTCGAGACCATAGCATCTAGGTGGATTTCAGCATCTAACACCCTGAAAGATAGTTCTTGCCAGAACTTTGAAGCGCAATGAACTCAAGTTTTGTAAGGTTAGCCATGTCAATAAAAAGAGAATAAATAAATAAATGGTATCTTAATCTTGAATCTTTAAAATGGTAGAGTTTCGTGTTGATAACGTGTTATGAAACTATAAAGTAAAAGAAGAAGAAGAAAGTAGAGAGAAGAGGGAAGATTTCTTATTGCTCTTGAATAATATTGAGATGTATATTACAATGAAGGAAACTCTTATATTTATAGGGAAAAACTGACTTGGTCTCCAAGTAAGAAACTGAACTGGTATTCAAGTAGGATTCCTAACTCCTAAAGGAATCTACATAAAATAGACATTCACAATAAATAGAATATGTTTATAACAAAAAATAAAAAATAAAATAAAAATCCCTTTTTATTCTATTCAACACCTGAATGTCCCGTTTAGCTCATTATTCCAGCACGGATTATCATCGTTGTTTACTTTTGTAATTTAAATAGTATTTTAGTAAATAACAATTTAATGTTAATACGAATCTTAAACTGTATAATCTATCTTGTCATTTTTCCTACATAAAATGGGTTGAAAAGCCATGACATGTAAAATTTTCAAATATTATCATGTTCTTAAATTTCTTGTGAAATCAAACTTGAAACATATGGAATATGCATTATTATTTATCGGCAAAAACATATTTCAATTCAATTCGTAACTTAAAAATAAGAGAAAGTTTAATAGTTGTAAATAATGGGAATCAAATTATTATTTACAAACACTGAATTCAATTCTCTGTCTCTCTTTTTTAATGAATAACTAATCTCGGAATAAACATATATGGAATGATATTTTTTTTCACTAGTAAAACTTTAAAAACTTTTCTAAAGACAAATTTACATCCAAACATTATCAATACTTTGAAATATATATACTACTGCTAATTTTTAAGCTTCAACTCTAATTTCAACACAAATTCAAATGCTTAGGCAATTTTCAAGTGTTTTCAAACTACTGCTAGCTGATTATATTGGGCAGTACTGGTGGAGGACATTTCATAGACTATTCACTTTACGGCATTCCAACCACTAGAGGATTTTTTTCCCCATATATTCTCTTAATTATCATTATTATTGAAAGACTATAAGACAGTTTTCAAGGTCATAGTTCGATAGGGTATCACAATAGTATTATAATAATGAAAGACTATAAGACAGTTTTTAAGGTCATAGTTCGATAGGGTATCACAATAGTATTAAATATAATGTATTAGTAATGTTAGAATTAAGTATGTTGACATTATCTTTTATTAATTGCTTGATTTGTTATGTTAAATGAATAGTGTGTATTAAGATATGCTTATGAAAGTGATTTGTTATATTCATAGTATTGAGTATAGTGATTTGTTAATTTATACTCAAATCTCTTTATCAAAGTGCTTCTGCGATTGCTCAGACAAACGATTCAAAACTTGAGGCAATTGATTGATTGATGATCTAGTAAACTTGGGAGTGAAAGACAGGTGATGTTGTTAAAGACGACTCATAACAAGATAACCAGTGGTGAGACTTGTCAATTCAAGTTGATTCAGGAAAATGATGGTGGATATAATGTTTTAGGGTTCAAAACATCTCCTCCCCATTCCTTGCACTAGTTGTATTTTGGCATCTTCCAGTTCTTGCTTGTCAATATTTCTAAATATCACGTTAAGATATATTGGATTTGAATTTTGTGTTAGTTTTTGTTGAAAGAAGTGAGTCTTTATCTAAATGAACCTCATTTTCTTAAAAGGAAAATTTTGCTTCAAGGTTGCAACATTAATTAGTATACTATATCAACAACTTGGAGAGACCACAAGCAATAGACATTAAGATTGAGCCGCGGGAGCCCACAAACTTATTTTCTGTTATTGGACTTAGACTTATGTAAATAGGTATTGTATTCATTAAGTGTAAAGATTGGGCCCAGGGCCTCTAGGGCTTTATGTAGGGTTTTGTCCAGGTACCAGATTTTTCTCACTTGCGGGTGTTTGGATGCTTGGGTTTTGCACACAACTTCAAATCTCGCCGTGATAAGTTTGCCCCGCGCAGTCAGCGTTGTGTCTTTGTTGGTTCCTGCTGGCAAAAAGGGTTGGAAATTATATGACTGTGCTACTGGAGACCTTTTTATTTCCCGCGATGAGACCCTCTTGCGACGTCGTCACTGCACATCTGTTTTTCCGGCGAACGAGACCTCTTTAAAACAGTACTCGCGCGACTGTTTTTCTTTGACGTCTCTGATTCGAGTCCTCTTGCGACTGTTTTTTTCTGCGCAACTGCCTGCTTTCTGTAAGAACAGTCCCCGTGTGACTGTTTTTCGGCGATCGACATGGCTGATCCCTCTTCTTCTTATTTTCTTGGTTTCGGTGATCAACTGGGGAATGTGATTACACACGTGATCTTTAAAGGCGACAACTATGTGGCTTGGTCTCGGGCTATTTCTCTCTCGTTGAAGTCACGACGTAAGTTCGTGTTTGTGGACGGAACCGAGTAGATCCCTACCGCAGCTGCAAGACTTCTCGACTGGGAAACCGCTAACTCTATGGTGGTGTCCTGGTTGTTGCGAAGCATGGAACTCAGCGTAGCGGCATCGATTTTTTTTCACGATGATGCGCGCGCACTGTGGGTCTATTTGGAGAAACGTTTCAGTGTTTTGAACGGGTCGAGGTTGTAGTAGCTTCGTGCCTCTATCACAGGCTGTAAACAGTCTAAGAATATGTCTGTCGATGCTTACTACACCTTGCTTATGAGTCTATACGATGAGTTGAATAGACTTAAACCTTTACATACTTGCACCTGCGGCTTGTGTACCTGCGATGTTGCTGGAAAATTTGTAGCGGATCGCGATGAAGAACGCCTCCATCAATTTTTAATTGAAATTGATGATGATGTCTTTGGAACAGTGAGATCAAATTTTCTCTCGCACACTCTGTTGCCTTATTTCGATTGACGTTGATGATGCTTTCTTTGGAGCAGTGCGTTCAAATTTGCTGTCGCACAGGGCGTTGCCTGATCTCGACCGCGCTCATCAAGCTTTTCTTCAAGAAGAACACTCACGGGCAGTCGCACGGGCGAAGGAGCCGGCGGTAATGGACGTGCAGGCCTTCGCTGTGAACAAACGTGCGGTTCGAACTTACAAATCAAAATTGTTGTGCACTCACTGCAAACAGAAAGGGCACGACATTGGCACATGTTTCAAACTACACGGCTACCCGGATTGGTGGGAGGAACGTCACTGCACCAAACCTACTGCCGCTGGCCGAGGAGGAGGAGCACGTGCACACGCAGTGTCCTCGGCAGCAGCGCCTGCATCTTCCTCTGGTCAGGCAGCGTCGACTGGGCTGAATGCCGAACAGGTTCAGGCACTGTTGAACTTACTTAATACTGATCCTAGCTCCAGTGATCGCATGTCAGGTACGTCTATTTCTCTACCATGGATTTTTGACACCGGGGTATCTCATTATGTCACGGGAGACTTGTCTCGTCTCATACAACGCACCCACATTGATGCTTGTCCGGTGGGTCTGCCAGATGGGAGGACGGTTGTTGCCACGATGAAGGGATGTGTACCTCTTAATAAAAATATAGTACTGGAGAATGTGCTTTTTGTACCTGGGCTGGACTGTCATCTTAGATCTGTTTCGCAGTTGACGGATAAAATTAATTGTATGGCTATTTTCACTAATTTATTTTATGCTGTACAGGACCTATACTCGAGGAACCTGATTGGAGCAGGTGAATTGTATGGCTATTTTCACTAATTTATTTTGTGCTATACAGGACCTACACTTGAGGAACCTGATTGGAGCAGGTGAACAGAGAGATGGGCTATATTAAAATCAACCTCCAGTAGTTGATATTCTTTTTAAAATAGAATATCGACTTCAAGAGCTCGGTAAATTTAATCTAATAAAGAAAAGGAGTATATATTTTAAATTTTTTTCATCACAACATTTAATACCAACATTTTAAGGTCGCTATATTAATTTTTTTTAAAATAAAATATCAAGAGGTCGGTAATTTTAATCTAATCGATATACCGAGTGCATTTTCATTCCTTTTAATCTAAATAGTTCAATATCGACAACTTGAGGTCGCTATATTAATTTTTTTTAAAATAAAATATCAAGAGGTCGGTAATTTTAATCTAATCGATATACCGAGTGCATTTTCATTCCTTTTAATCTAAATAGTTCAATATCGACAACTTGAGGTCGCTATATTAATTTTTTTAAGCAGAATATCAATTTTCAAATGTCGATAGTTTTAATCTAATAATTAAAAGGAGTACACTTTCAGTCTTTTTAATCACCATCATTCATTATACCCATGATCCTACTACGATCATGATTAATTTCCTTCTTTATTTTTTTTTAATTACTCTACTTGTTGACATTCAATTTTGACCAACCTATAATATCTTTTGGATTGTCATTGGATTAAATAGGTATTTTTTAAAATAAAAGGATTTATTTTCAATTTAATCCAAACAATTTCATATCTTTTTAATATTCTTGATTTTTCAAAATATGTTCGTTAATTAATTTATCAATTTTAAATTATCTTTATTATTATTATAATTATTATGAATTACTATTTTTTTATTTACTTTAATTTTTACTAGTATATGTACCCACTCATTGCGCGGATATTTTAAAATATAATAATTTTTAAATAACATTAATTATTATTGAATTACAGAAGTGTATGTGTAATCATATATAATTTTTTTGATATATATATATATAGTGCTAACAAATCTTTATCCTAATCTATGTGCAATGATGATATGTTCATCAAAGACACCAAACATTATTCTAACAACTTCTCTTTCTCATAATATAGTGAAGATTAATAGCATATATTGTGTGTACTGAATCAATATCTGTGCTAATTAATTAAATTTTAAATTCATAGATCAATAAAAATCTAGTATTAAAAATATTGGCTCTACTTGAGCTAAAATAACCTCTTTAATATTTGTGCTAGCATTTTATAACCTCTTTAGCCCACACTTTTTTCTCATTCAATCCTACGAAATAAGACGATATTCTTTCAATCAAATATAAGTTCATAAAATAAAGATTCATTTAATATCTGATCAATTATTTATTGAATTTGTGATCATTAGTACAAAAGGCATAATGTAGAGTATTTTTTATATACATGTGAAAATATCTACACATGTTTAGACTTGGAGTTATTTAGTCATCATCTTCGTGCCTAAATCTTCCTCAGTGGATTGACATTTTAAACTTTTTGTTGATTATGAATCTTGAACATTTCATGATTTCACAACATGCATATAGTAATTGCTTTTTGTTTTCATAAAATTCAATTGACATTTATTGAAGTTCTATCCAAAATGCATCATATTAATTCTATTAAAACTCCTAATTTATCTTTTAACTTCTACTAATAAGATAACATAGAATTGCAATATAACTTCGACAAATGATTTAAATCATTTCACGTAAGGATTTTTCAATCAAATAAATGGCATATGCTAATCTTTTATATTAAAATTATGATAATCACTTATTTATGTTGTGCTAAGATTGAAAATTTATGCACACAAAATTAAGAGGCATCATATTTTTATTATTTTAAAGATTTTTTTATATTTACAATTTAACAATTTTAAAAATAGCATCTTTTAGACATTAATACAAAATAATAATTTGAAATTAATAAAGAACAAAATTAATTGCAATATACAATTTAGTTATCTAGATAATGATTGCATATTTATAGAAAAGACATAAACAAAATATTTTCACAATAACGAAAAGCAAATTAAGTAGATATTCAAATAATTTCGAATAAAAAATGGGTAATGAGATGCAAAAAGTAAACAATACTTATCTGCCGAAAGCACTATTCAAATAAACAACATAATATTCTTAATTAAGAAAGAACAAAATTAATTGCAATATACAATTTAGTGATCTAGATAGTGATTTCATATTTGCAGAAAAGACAAAAAACAAAACATTTTTACATCCTAACTCTCCAACGAAAAGCAAATTAAGTAGATATTCAAATAATTTCGAATAAAAAATGCAAAAAGTAAACAATACTTATCTATGCCGAAAAATTATTCAAGTAAACAATATAATATTCTTAATTAAGAAAAAACAAAATTAATTTGCCATATAGTGATCTAGATAATGATTTCATATTTGCAGAAAAGACAAAAACAAAATATTTTTACAACCTAACTCTCCAATGAAAAGTAAATTATTTAGATATTCAAATAATTTTGAATAAAAAATGGGTAATGAGATGCAACAAGTAAACAATACTTATCTATGTTGAAAACACTGTCCAAATAAACAATACAATATTCTTAATTAAGAAAGAACAAAATTACTTGCAATGTACAATTTAGTGATCTAAATAATGATCTCATATTTACAGAAAAGACAAAAACAAAACATTTTCACTACCTGACTCTCCAACGAAAAACAAATTAAGTAGAGATTCAAATAATTTCGAATAAAATATGAGTAATAAGATGCAAAAAGTAAACAATACTTATCCACACCGAAAATCATGTTCAAATAAACAAAACAATATTCTTTTGTTTACACTTTTGTTATTTTTTAATGTTTTACCATTCATAAATTTATGTTAAAAAAATTGCATTTATTTTAGAAATAGACATACAGTGAAACACGAGTGAGACAAAATATTTTTCACCTTCTTTTTTGTTTTAATTTTGTGGGAAGTTATTAGGTTTTTATATTTTTTTTTTAAAAAATTATTGTTATAAAGCAGTAGTATTAAAAAATTTTAATATAAAAATTCTGATTACTTACTGTGCTTATTAAAAATTATTTTTAAATTTTAAAAATTACTATAAATTGTTTTATATTTTTTTCTTTAAAGGAATAGTTATGGGAAGTTAGTTTAAATATTTAGTATTAAAAATATGACAACTTCCCACTTAAAAAAAAGTCATAAATGTGGATATTAAAGAGTCCCAACTATGCCTAATTACCGTTTCCATTTTTTTCTTAATATTTCTACTTTGTTCTAAAACTATGCAGGTGTACAATTTTTAAAACCGTTTTCTGCGTATTTCAAAAACAGTTTTAAATTCTTGAAAAATTGTAATTTATTATTTAACATAATTATCAATTAATTTTAACTGTAAAAAAAATAAGAAATATTCTGGTGCAAACATGTGGCTGTTTTTGCTAACTTTTTGTATTATATTGTGGGTTTCTAACTTTTTTTAAAAACTAATTATATCTTGATTTAAAATAAAATAATAAATAAATAATAATTTTTTAAAATATAACAACAAATTTTCATAGAAAACTATATTAAAAATACGTACTTGTTGTACAAAATTGAAAAATAAACTCATTTATTTTAAGTAGATTTAAAAATACATGTTTAATCAAATGGCAATCCGAGAAAGATTAAAGGTCGGTCAAAATTGGGTGTCAACACTTATTTAATCAAATGACAATTTAAAATGGTTATAGGCCGATCAAAATGGGGTGTCAACAATAATTTTCAACGAGATCGACCAGAGTTGAAATGAATTTGACAAAAAAGGCTACGATTTAAACAAATTGAGATGAAATTGGATAGATTGCCGTCTAATTAATAAAATATACAATATTTTTTTAAAAAAAATAATTTTTACATAAAAAAATGTGTAACGTTTAATAATTATGTAAAAATATTTAAAGATATTAAATATTATTCTTAAATTAATAAAACAATAAATTGATAAACAAATTATATTTAAAATATCCCACACTAAAATAATGATAATGAATATATTACTAATATTTAAGTAAAAAAAATAAAAATAAACATCATTAATAATAAAAATAACAATATTACTACCAATATACCTACTAAAATAATTATCATGATAGTAATAATAATAATGAAAAAATTGTGCCAAATGAATTTGTGTCATTTAGTCCTATGGGCAAAAGTTTAACAAAAGACTATTCATTTAACAAAAGTCACAGAAGTATTACTCAGAAGGGCACAAATGTCAATTGACATTTTATGCCAGTTTGTGCCATTTAACACCACCCTTATAGTAAAGGTACCTCGGACGTTGTCCGAGCCCAATAAC
>DF359026.1:60598-71589 GCA_000787875.1 Solanum virginianum | reverse complement strand
GGACGTTGTCCGAGCCCAATAAATATGTTTGATTAACTTTACATTCTTATTTATATAACTAAATTTAAATTCTGAAATATGACATTTCATTCATTTTAATTTGTTTGTTCTTTTTTTTAGTTCATCTAAAAGAATACCCCCTCCGTCCTATGTGACACTTTTTGACTTGGTACGATATTTAAAAAAAAAATAAAAATTTTGAAATTTGTGGTCTTAAATCATTCTGAGATATTTGTGTAATTGAGAATCATTTCATTAAAGATAAAAGAGGAACTTTAAAGTTAAATTTTTTCCAATTAGAGTAAGGTGACATTCTTTTTGGGACAGACCAAAAAGGAAAGGGTGTCATATAAAATGTGACAGAGGGAGTATATCTGATTATTTTTACACTTTTATTCATGACTAAATTTAAATTTAAAATATGACATTTAGTTAGTTTTAATTTGTTTGTTCTTTTTTTAGTTCATCTAAAAAAGAATGTTTCTTTCTTTCTTTTTTTGGTAGCTTTTAAAATTTAATTTTCCACATGACACATTACCACAAGATTAAAAAATATTTTTAGTACATTTGAGTCAAATAATTTGACATGTGTTTAATTTAAGACCAAAAAATTCATAAATCTTATTAATATTTTTGGCCAAATAAATAGGAGCAATTAATTAAAATGGAGATAACATTTAGTTTGATTCAAAGATTAATCAGGCATGGGCCCACATATATTTTTTTTGTCTCAATTTATGTGACATTGATAAATTTTTTAAAGAAAATTAAGTTGTTAATTATTATGACTTATAGTTAGGGGTATTCATGGTCGGTTTGGGTCGGTTATTGATCAAAATCAAAACCAAATCAACTTAATTCGATTTTTAAATTCTCAAAACCAAACCAACTCAATTATAATATACATTTATCGATTTGGTTGTTACCGGTTTTGGTTGTTATCGATTTTGGTTTGGTTTGGTTCGGTTATTAACCATATACAAAAATAAAAATAATGATATATTTAAAATGGAGAAAAAGTGATAATAATCTATTCAAAACGAAAAATAGTTAAAAGAATTGATATTATAAAACTTTCAATCACTAAATTTACGGTGAAGTAAGTTTCAAAATTCACCATTTTATCGTAGAAGAAAGAGCTAATGACATTTCTAGGCCCACCAAGAATTATCATAGACATTCATATATATAAAATTAATAATATAAATGTTTTCCTTTTGAGCATTTATGCTTTAATAAGTAGATTAAAAAATAAAATTATTTTTATAAATAAATATTATGTATGTATAATTATAAAATATATGAATATAATTTATCGGTTCGGTTGTTTCTTTGGTTTTTCCGAACTAATACAAACTCAAACCAAATACTATTGGATTTTAAAAAACTAAAATCAAACCAAAACCAAAATAAAATTGATTTATTTAATCGATTTGGTTTGATTTTTCGATTTGGATCGGTTTTTATCCAAACTGTGAACACCCTTACTTATAGTATATTTTTTTGTTAATTTTAAGTGATATATGATACTTTTTTTATTTCAATTTATATTGTTTAATATGTCAAAATGAAGAATTTTGAGAGCGAATCAAATTTTTGCAATTTTAATTTTGTTGTCTATATAAAAATAAAGTGTTGTAAGCATAACATAAGTTGTCAAGCACCATTGGACCAAGCAGCTCCCTGTTTTGGAATTACCCCAGAATTTTGGTTTATTTACAGAGGAGCACACATGTTGATAGAGATGCGTGTGCTTATTCCCTCTGACGTTGATAGAGACGTGTGTACTTATTCCCTTTAATATATATATATATATATATAATTACTAATTAATGGTGGACATTTTTTATATTAATAAAAGGCTTCAACCAATAATCCATATCACATTTTGTATATTTATATGCTATTATTGTGAATGTCAAAAAAAAAAAAGAATTCATAAAGCTTATATTCTAAATCTAAAAATATATCATGTGTCATTAGATTTCGAATGAGATTTAAGCGAAAGAAAAAGCAGCAAAGAGAAGGTAACATGATTGATTTAGACCAACATGAATTATAATGCAGTAGTATATTGCTTCACTCTTAGTTAGAGATCATCATGAATATAAAAAAATTCTTATTAGAACTGCTACCTCTAAATAAATCCTACAATACATAATTCAAATTTAATTAAAAATTCAATACAAATTTCAAAGACGAAATCGACATATTTGGAACGAAGTCAAGGGACTTATGCAATAGCGTATCAATTCGTATGGAGTGGCATTGTAGTGCCTTGTGACATATCAACGTGAAGGATGACACCATGATAAGTTGCTTCTGTGGATAAGAAGAAAGGATGAATCACAACCTGCAAAATTTTGTGATGCTTTTGGACCTATCTCCCTACCCAACACTTTTTACATCTTTTCGTTTTAATTTATTTATCTAGTTTTATAATTTTTAAAAAGCTTATAAAGTAAAAAAAATTATTTAAAATTTTAAATTAAAAATATATAAAATTTATTATTTTTTTTTTAATTTTATAATTTTAAACACATCAGGCGAAAAATGAAAGGAATATATTTTAAGGACCACCATGTATGTGATTAGTTCCACCATGGTTTTAAGGGACATATGTGGCACATGTCTTTTCTCAACCCACTAAAGAAAAGAGCAAGTTGCCTCTCTACGCCTACTAAATTCGTGAAATCATAAACACGCGTGTGGATACATTATCAACGTTACATTTTGACCATTGATTTGGATAAAATTTGAAAAAAAAACCATGGGTATTGGAGATAGAAGTTGAAAATTTTGTATCTGGTTATGACTTTTTTTTCCACTTGAAATAAAAGACTTGTTTGGTCATATATATGACAAGCAATTTAAATTATTTTTTCTGCAAAGTAAAAGAAAAAATTATCTTTGGATCAAAATATACTTTTGAATTTTAGTACTAACCATAAATTTTTATATTTTATAAAAAAACTCATCTATTTACGATTTCAATTAATTTTATCTATTCTTTCTCCTCATTAAACGCACTCCCAAAATTTATCTCTTCAGAGGCAACTATGCGTATATATTCCGTTATAATTTGTTTCGAAAAAAACATGATTTAGTTAAAAAAAAAAAAAAGTTCAATTGTTGTAAAAACTTGTAGAAATTTTTTATCGGTTTTCCAAATCTTAATTTCTCTATTTTAAGTTGTGGTTAAAAATAGAATAATATTTGAAAAAATATTGCATGTTTGAACTTGAACTTGACAAATATTTCCTTTTCTTTTGTTAAAAAATAATAGACGTGATTAAGTTTGAGACTTTAATAGCAACGTACAATGCCGCCGTGTTTTAATTTTTTAAATTAGAATATTTGTCGACACAAAGACCAAATTCAAACAAACTACTTCATCATTAACTTTTGGTCAAATAGTCCATATATAGTATCACCAAAAAAAAAGTGTTTTCGGTAAAATACAGATGCTTTTGTTACTTTTTTCGTGTCATCATATAATACGATCATATTTTATATCTTTTTTATATAATAAATAAATAAGTATTGGAGTCTGACTAATTTAATTTTGTGCATCACAAAATTCATTTCTAAAGATGATGCTTTTAACTTCATTCTCAAAGCTCAAATTCAAGACCTTTAATTAACAGTAAAAAAATCGAAATTATCCCAACATAATCCATTTTAAAATTATTCATGCCTAATGTTTAAAATAAACTTATAAACCAAAGTTTGATTTGACATTAAAAAAAATAAGCCAATTTTTAGTAGTTTTTGTTCAATACTTATATAAGTATTTAAAAAGATATAAATATTTCAAAAAATATTGATAAGAACTTGATTATTATTATGAATTTGTTATTACTATAAAAACTTGTAAACTTTAAATTTTAAACACACTCGAGTAACAATGGAATCTGAATTGTATTGGAGGCGTATACGTTAACGTAATATTTGTCCTATTTTTTAATTGTGAAGTTTTCCTTGACCCTTTAATTTTGAGGCACGTACTATAATGCCAAATAAAAATCATGTTTAAAATTTTTTGTCTACGTCTAGTGTTCACACCTTATTTAGATCAATAAGTACCTTTCTTTTTATCTTTTTCCTAAACTTGGTCTTTAATTGAGAATCAATTCATAATATTAACACTATTACTTCAATAATGATCCCTTGTCTTTTATTTGTTACACAAAAAAAAAATTGGTTTGATTTGAAACAATTGCTTTAAATCGGTAATTACTAATTGGTTGATAACTCGATGACAAAAAGGAATATCATCAAAGAAGTTCCATGTTGACGCAAATAATTATACTGTAGATGAATCGAGTTGATTTGAATTTTTTAAATATCAAATTAAATTATTTGTGTCGAATTTTTAAATTCACAAATCAAACAAAATTAATAAAACTCAAAATTTTAAACTTTGAAAATTTTTTTTGGTGAAGTATTCATATAGACATATAATTAAGTTTTGCTTCAAATATTTTTTTAATCCTATCAAAATATAACTACCTAAGGTGTTTTTAAGAAAATAACACAAAATATGATGTGAATGATGACACTAACATATTCAACAAAAAAAAAATCATGAAATCATATAAAATAAATATTACGAATAAATAAATCATATAATAACAGATTTAAAATTACGATTGATGAATTAGTTTTTTTTCTCCAGTAGATATATTATCCAAAGAGAGATTCTATTTTAATAATGCTATTTGATTAGTTAGACATCTATTAGTACTTTAATTAATGTTAAGATAGTAAGATCTGAGACAACTCTCACCTTATTTGGGATCCTAATTCCTAAATAAGCTAGTATTTCATGTGTCTCAAATTCTCAAAGTAATATCACCTTTCAACCTAGCATATGCATCCAAATTAATTGACACATGATCAAAACATTTCCATACTAAGAAGTATTAGATGAAATTGAGTTGCTACAAGTAGTGAAGAGGCCAAACCTAATTCCATTTCCGACTTATCGAGTCAAACTAAATTTAGATTCGTATTTGAAAGCTTGACATTGAGAGTCTATAAAGCATTTCGATTTCTAACAAAGGCTATTTTGTATTATATTTGGCTCAAATTCAAAATTTCTAATTAAAAATAAAGAGTATTTATCACTTCATCTACTTGTCCACCGCAATAATTAATAGCATGGTACTAATTAGTTCAATTTATGATGAAGCAGAGGTGCTGAATATAATTCTTGTTTTTTTATTTTTGATTTTTTGGTAAGTTTTTATTACAAAATAGTGTTATTAAAAAATGATTAATATGATAATTATGATTTTTGTTAGAATTTAGGAATTACTCCTTTTCTTTATTTTTACTTATTCAATTTGTATTTTGCACGTTCATTAAGAAATAATTAATGTAATATTTTTATTTCAACACTCATGTTAAGCGTTCTTTAGTCTTAGATTCTGAAAAATAAATAACTAATATTAAAGGTAAAACATGAAAAATAATGATACATGTTTTTCTTTATATTCTAAAATGATAAATAAAAATAAAATATTTTTGGATTATAAATAAAATAAATAAATAAAAATAAACGAATAGAATTAAACAAACGGAAAAAAGCATATGCTACTGTATCATGATAAAGCTAATTCCTAACACGCCCAAAAAAATTGAGAAGTTTAATGAATCCATTGACATAATTAAAATAGACAAAACAAAGGTCAAACACAATTATTTGTGAAATTTGGTATATAATGATTGGAACTTGGAACCAAAATGATTTTAACTCCGTCCCATATTAGATGGAATTTTAAGTAGTAATTAAAAAATTAATTAATTTTATTATTTTATTTATATTATTAATTAGTCTTTTAAAAAAGCAATTTTGCATATTTAAAATCTGTTTAAATCTTCGAAGTCATATTAATTATATTGATAAAATAAAAAGAATTTGAGTAATTCTATTATGATTCAATAAGTGATCAAATAATATGAGATAAATATTTTTTTATAAAATATTGATTTAATATGGGACAAGGAAGGAACAGATGAGGCATATAGATAGCTAATCACGTAAACTTATTATGTCAAATTTGACTCCTGCTGGTCAGCACTGATGCTCATTTTGATATCGTCTAGATACACTTTTTTATTTATCTATACAAAAATATTGCACATGAGGAAATGCATTTGAACATTTCAATCTATTTTTTTGCTATATAAATTAAATGTCAATAAAGCAAGTTTTCGAAGAAGGTAAAAAGATTGAACTGAAAAAGGAAAAAAAAAAATCTAGTGATAGGTGGCATATTGATGTGGCATCTACCTCACTCAAATATCAAATTGTGTGTACTCTCACCTAATAATGATGGAAAAGTGTTAAGAATAGAAATATTTTTATTGACTTAAAAAGAAGAAGGTTATAATTAGTGGTGGAGTCAGGATTTTTATTGAGACGATTTAAAAATATAAAAAAGCAGACATACAAACTAATTGAGAAAGATCGAAGTCTACTATATATATTAAAATATTATTTTAATCATATATAAACTATAAATATTATAATTTTTTATTGATGGGGCCGAATGAACCCCAGCGAAGGGTGGGTCCGACCTTGGGTATAGTTAGTTCTATAGTATAATAGAAATATGCTTGGCTAATAATAAAAGTAGAGAACTCGTCCTTTCTCAGCGGATCAGCCATATAGTCCGAAGTAAAGTTAGTAGCGAAAACTTTTCTTTTGATCAGGTTTTTCGGAGTTGATTCCTCTACTAGAATAGGTCCCTAACGCCTCACTTCTCTTACTTTCGATATTTCAAACCCATTTTTCTAAGTTAAAATATCCACTTAATATATATTATAATAATTTATGAATACTGTACTGGCTGTATCCTACCTAACAACATACACATATAAGGGGATTCATGATCTAAGACATAGATTGCCAGAATAAGGAAAGGGTAATTGAAATTCTAGCTAATAGACAATGCCTCTGGATCATTAATTCATTATATGAGAAAATATTGTGAAGCACAAGTATAATATACATTGACCTAACTCATTTAAATTACGTAATTAACGAATAATAATGTCATGTTCTGCACATAATTGGTAAAATACATATATCTCTATTTAATAAGTTGCTAAAATAGATAAGGAAAAAAAAGCGACCTCATTAGGTTAATTTTCTAACGAATCCAACCTTACGCGATCAATTTAATTATACAATAAAATTCAGAATATCCAAAATCTCCCAATCATTTCCCAACTGTTAATTTGACACCAATAATCCTATAAATTAATTTTTCAATTTAAATTATCAATTACAATTCGATTTTAAATTGCCCTAGCTCCAAGATTACGTTACAATTTTTTTTAATTCAAAAGCGGAATCGTGGGCTACTAGCTGTTAAAAATCGGGCTTTGTGGCAGTTAACGCTGAAAGAAAAGTATCAAATCAATAACCAATCAGAAATTAGAGAATTAGGCCCCGTTGGCGCACCTAAAAAAATGTACTCATTGTTTTCCTATATAAATAAAGCAGCCTTCCACTCCAATAATTAACCAAAATATTATCTTGTTTTGAAATAGCAGAGTTGTTATGGGTAATGCAGAGTATGATGAGTACTCCTCACCAATGAATGGGGAAAGAAGAAATAGAGTTGTACATCAAGTTGAAATTCCACCAGCACAACCATTTTTCAAGTCTCTACAGAACACAGTAAAAGAGACATTATTTCCAGATGATCCATTAAAGCAATTCAAGAATCAACCACCACTCAAGAAATTCATACTTGGGGCTCAATATTTTTTCCCAATTTTTGAATGGGGTCCTCGATATACCTTTGATTTCTTTAAATCTGGTCTTATTTCTGGGATTACTATAGCCAGTTTAGCCATTCCTCAGGGAATTAGCTATGCTAAACTTGCCAATTTGCCTCCTATTCTTGGCTTATGTAAGTCAATACGGAAAATATTTCAATTGTTCTCATGTTTGGTTTTTACTTAAAAATAAGAAAACTAACTTTAAATAACATAAGTGACATTATAATTCAGTGTCTTTTTCTCACCCACTCCCGCTCCTTTTTACCATCCTCTCTCCACAATGTAAAAAACAGTTCCATGGAAAAGATTTTCCTCACTTTAACGTGAGCAGTAATTATCCTTGAATACTACACTTGCCTCATGAATATGTAATGACAAGCATTTATATTTTAAGACATGAACAAAAGTAAAATTATGTTTATAATGTAGATATTTCTATCAACTTGCGATTAATGTTGTTTCTTTTTTAATTGCAGATTCGAGTTTTGTTCCTGCCTTAGTGTACGCAGTAATGGGTAGTTCAAGAGATTTAGCCGTTGGTACAGTTGCAGTTGCATCACTTCTCATTGGTTCCATGTTAAGTGAGGAAGTTAATCCAACTGACAACCCAACACTTTATCTTCATCTCGCATTAACCGCCACATTCTTTACAGGAGTTTTTGAAGCCGCACTAGGAATTTTCAGGTTCATTCCGCTTTAATTGTCTTTTTCTTAAGAGTGTAGTTTATATTCTTTATTAATTTTTATCTAAAGTATTTAATGTTAAGTATAAAATTTAACAAAATAATTAATCTCTCTTGATTGTTTAAAATAAGAATTATTTTGGAACAAATATGATAACTAACAAAAGATAAAAGAAGTAATAATTAATACTCCCCCATGTCATTTTATATGAGTTAGTTTGATTTGACACAGAATTAAAAAAGAAAGAAAAACTTTTGAAACTTATAGTCTAAAATAAGTAGTAGATATTTGTATGGCTAAACATTACTTTCACTAAAGGTAAAATGGTTTAAAGTTAAATTGTTACTAATTACTAAATATAGAAATTGTAATTGAGTATAAAGAAAGTAAGTCATATAAACTGAAACAGAGGGATTGAGAGTGCTTTCTTTGTAACCATTTGATTTCTCGAGTCACTTTATATTTGAAAACTATTTAAATTTTTTTACAAATCATATAATTGCTTTGAAAGATTTAAAAGACATAAGAAGAAAAGTTTGTTTGGCTTTCAAAATTTGGATGTTTTCTTGTAATTGTGACAAAGATAGATTAGCATATAGAGTGACCTTTCTTCTTCTTTACTTGTACTTTTGGTTTTATTTCCTCGTTGGACCGTCAAATATGCATTAATCATTTGAATTAAGTTTATATGTAGTGATATCATTTATTTTTAATTAACATGTGATAGTAGATTAATTATTAATACTATATTTATTAAGAGATAATAATTACGTTTCAGGCTGGGATTCATCGTAGATTTTCTGTCTCATGCGACTATAGTGGGATTTATGGGTGGAGCAGCCACAGTTGTGATACTCCAACAGTTAAAGGGAATACTTGCTCTTGAACATTTCACTCAGTCCACTGATGTTATTGCCGTATTGCGTTCTGTTTTTACACAAACTCATCAGGTAAAATTATATAAACTTTGATCCCTCTGTTTCAATTTATACGATTTACTTTTTTTTTGTCACTCAAAAAAACAATGACACATTTATTAGTAACGTTTTTATTCTTAATAAAATGATTTATAGTTTTCGATATATTTTATGTTAGGAGTGTTAAAAGACTATTATTTTGTGATTTAACTTGTTAGAATTAATACGTGCCTTGTTCACTATAATAAAAATAGATATTCAATAATACTTGTCCGATTTATGAAATCAAAAGATAGTTTTACACTTCATTCCTAATTTATCTTTATTACTAATTATAATCATTTCCCTATTATATTTTTTAAAATATTATATTTGTTCTATTCAAAAGATGATATGATAAAATTACTCTTCTATTTATAATTTCTTGAGAAATGTGCAATTTATAAATATTATTGGACATAGGTAGTATATTTGTACGACTATAATTGTCTCGTGTATGAACACTTAGGCCTAATAAGGATAATATATGGGCACTTGAAATGTGTCGCTCAGACATTGAGTACAGCGTACGTAATTAACTTTTCTTGTGCGGATAATCAAAAGACTAATAGGTATACCTAATAGTCACGACGATTATTAATTAATTATTAATTTATGTTTTTCTTATGGTTAATGACAAAATTATTAATAATTAATTAATTGCAGTGGCGATGGCAAAGTGCGGTGCTGGGTTTCTGTTTCCTTTTCTATCTGCTGGCCGCTAGATTCTTCGTAAGTTACCGCCAACTCTCACCTTTTTAAACATCGTAAATATATATACATACGAATTCTCTCTCATATATTAAACATAATTATTTTAAATTAATCGTCAATATAAACAATCAAGACACAATTATCATTTTTTTAAAATTCTACCCTTAGTAACTAAGTTATTCTTAAATGTGAAAAAACTCTATTACAACAATTTTCAAAAGGTATCAGCTATTTTAATAAGGTTATATTAATCAAATTGCACCCCTTATTAAATTTTTCGTTCAAACATTATCCTGACAATTAAAATGAAATAGAGGAAGTGTTTATTGAGTATTTATTTGTCCGGTCTGTCAAAAATAATTAATGTCTCTTTAAAATAACTCGAGAAAAATATTTAATTTTTTCTCTCAAATTTTCTTTTCTAATTCAATGTAGTTCAAATTTAACAACGTATACATCACTTTCAAAGCATTTGAAAAGCGCGTTATCAACAATATTTTAGCTAAAAACTTTCTAATTTGTAGGAGCAAGTTATTTCTAAGTTTAAAATATCAATTATTTTGAATTGGAAGCAATATTACCACGAGAGCAATTTATTATATGATTTTAAGTTATGTATACGCACGTAATATAATAATATTTTATATCGTGATGAATTTTAATGTGTAACTGCATGCATGCAGAGCCAAAAAAGACCAAAGTATTTCTGGGTATCAGCAATGGCTCCGTTATTAACCGTCATACTTGGAACTATTCTTGTTTATTTTACCCATGCAGAAAATCACGGCATTCAAGTGGTAAGTACCTTTTATTTTTTGAAATAACTTTTTACGATCATGT
>DF359026.1:38318-52274 GCA_000787875.1 Solanum virginianum | reverse complement strand
TACCAATCCACGCAGATCAGAAAATGCATCGGTTGCCACAGCACTTTCATTGTCTTTCAAACGAGTGCTGTCATCTGGATGAGCAACTACAATGTCCTGAAAATAAGCCAAGAAAATAATCTTTATGACTTGCACAAGGAAGAACAAAACCCTCAATTTCTACATTATGCCAAGGACTAAATTCTTCATTGTAAGCTTTAGAATGCAGTGCTGAGGCTGCACTAATCTAATTTCTCTAAATTTCATATTGCTGGAGTATCATGCATGGGACCTTTCTGTACACAAATGTTTACGATGTTTCTGGTATTTTTACCCTACTCAATGAGACTTACCATCACATGGGGAAATCAAGCTTCTTGTCACTAAAATCCTAGGAAAAAAGACCTAATTCTGATCATCATATAGTCTATGCCAAATGTCAAGGTCCATCACGTATTAGTTAATGTGTCTATGAAAATCAGAAGGCTCTTAAGAGTTAAGACGTGTTCATGTCATAGTCGAAAGTACGATATCTGAAATGAACAAACCTAAGACTGCTCTGCCTGAGTTTAAAGAAAGTAAACTTAGATAGGATGCAACATGATTTAGGAGGAAAATGCAAGATGGAAAAAGCCACCTGGGCAGGATGGTGAGCAGAGTACTTTGCAACTTACCACACGGATGGAGAGGATAAAAGATGATACACAACAATTGAAAAAACTTCCACACCATACAATTGAGAAACAACTTGTGGCATATAGTATTTACATATATACAGACACACATAATACACATAAAACATATCAGTAGCCAATTAGCATATTAGCAGACAAGATTAATGCCAGAAGCTTTCAAATACGATATTACGTATTTTAGCGTCCAGCTAGAAGAAGCCAAGCAGGGACATTTGTGTAGAAGCAGTTACCTTTGTGTCCTCATTATCAGGCTCCTTGGGTTTCCCATGCAAATAGGAGTGCTTCTCTAGGGATGATATGCATTTGCTTAAAGAGAAGATTGCAGGTCCATATGCAGCTAAATGGGTATTAAGGTCTTCATTTTCAGTACCCAAAGTGCTCACTTTTTCTTTCAAAAGTTTAATGTCCTTATCCTTTGAAGTGATTTGAACGCCAAAGCTTTCACATGCTTCTGCAAGCTCATGAATCTTCTGCTCACAAAGGATATGGTAGAACATCGAGACCTGCAACTCGCCGAAAAGCACATCCATCTCTAACTTCCATGTCTCAATCTCATTCAATTGCTTCTGGAGCTCAGAGTGCAAGGTTTCCTCTTGCATCTTCAGCTTTTCAAGCTCACCACGCGATTTCTGAAGTCCTTCCTGAAATAACTGACTGGCCTCAAAAAGGTGCGTGTTTTCTGTTCGCAGTTGGTTACTGTCAGCACACAACTTAAGGATCTTCTTTTCTTGGTCCTCCATAATTATTTTGCTTCCAATAAGTTCTCTGCTCAAGTTCTTCAAAACTTGAAGCAATACGGCTTTCTCAGTTTCAGTAAGATAAAGCTTTTGTTCCATTCCCTGAAGCTCAGTGTCCTTCTCAGACAACAGATTTTTGCCAACGTTCACTTGAAGATTGAGCTGATCCGTCATACTTCTAACAGTCTTCAACTCATCTTCTGTCAACTGCAATGCTTTTGCCAGGTTACAAGTTTCAATTTCTAGCAGTTCCCCTCTGTGATCTTTCTCCCTTATTTTCAATTTCAGTTCTTCACTACCGTCTTTGAGTGCAGCCACTTCACTCATCAAAATTTGATGCAACCCAGCTTTCTCAGTTTCAGTAAGATAAAGCTTCTGTTCCATTCCCTGAAGCTCAGTGTCCTTCTCAGACAACAGATTTTTGCCAACATTTACTTGAATATGGAGCTGATCCATCATACTTTTAACGGTCTTCAACTCGTCTTCTGCCAACTGCAATGCTTTTGCCAGGTCACATTTTTCAATTTCCAGCAGTTCCCCCCTGCGATCTTTCTCCTTTATTTTCAATTTCAGTTCTTCACTACCCTCTTTGAGTGCAGCCACCTCACTCATCAAAATTTAATACAACACAGCTTTCTCAGTTTCAGTAAGATAAAGCTTCTGTTCCATTCCCTGAAGCTCAGTGTCCTTCTCAGACAACAGATTTTTGTCAACAACCACTTGAAGATTGAGCTGATCCATCATACTTTTAACATCATCTTCTGCCAACTGCAATGTTTTTGCCAGGTTACAATTTTCAACTTCTAGTAGTTCCCCTCTGTGATCTTTCTCCCTTATTTTCAATTTCAGTTCTTCACTACCTTCTTTGAGTGCATCAGCTTCACTCTGCAACGCCAATAACTGCTCTGATTTGAAATTCGACTCCTGGCTAATAATTGTTTTTTCAGCATGAAGAGCCTCGAATTCCAGTTTTAATTGTTCCAGCAACGTGACAAGAACATTCATCTGAATAGCCCTTTGATGATTTTCTTCCTCGGTTTTGTAGAAGGATTCTTTAGAGACTTCAACTCTATGAAAAATATGGTCAAGATGTACTTGGTCTTTCTTGTCCTGATGTGCATGGTTTGGAACAATATCAAGAGCCTTCAGCAACTTGAATATCCCATTTCTCAGAACACTAACTTGATCAAACAAGGATGTCATTTCTATTTTTTGTTCAACATTCTTCTGCTTTAAATCAGACATCAAAGTTTTAGATAATGTGGATGCTTCAAAAAGCTTCTGATACTCATTCAACAAAGAAGATCCCTTTCCTTCAAGACCTAGGAAAGATGTCTGTAAGGTGAAGTTGAGAATGTCAGACTCCGTAGCTTTTTCTACAAGTTCATCAAACTCTTGCTTTCTTAATTGACATTCTTCCTGCAAAAGATGCATCTCCGATTCCATGCCAGCCAACTGTACCTCAATCGTGTGGACAAAACTGTCATGTTCAAAATTTTTTGCATCCAAAGAAATCCTCAGCTCTTCTAATGCATGAAGTGCCAATCCCTTCTCTTTCTCCAAGGTTGAATGCCTCTGTTGCAGTCCTGAGTACCTTCCCTCAAGGTCATGCAGTGCAATTTGTGCAGCTTGCAACTGAGAAAATAGATTTTCCTTTTCACGACCAAGATCTGCTTTCTCTTTGATTAGTACTTCACATGATTCCTCTAAGCTCTTTGATTTTACCTTTAAGCTTTGAAGTTCCACATGAACATCAGAAAGTGAATTTTCTAGAACAGTATTCTTAGCCGACACTTCTTCCAGATTCTCAATGGTTACCTGTAGCTCACTAGTTAAAGTAACTTTGTCATTGAGAAGTGCAGATTTCTCCGCTAGAAGAGATTGACAAGAGTCTTCTAGTGCCTTTAATCTGCCTCTAACAGCTTCTAGTTCAGCACTCAAATCTGACAGTGAGTTTTCCAGAATGGAGTTTTTCTCAAGAAGTTCTTCGAACACTTGTAGCTTCTCCAGAAGAGCTACTTTTTCACTTCTTTCCCTCTCACAGGTTTCTCCAAGATTTGACTTTTCATCCTGCAACTTCTTCACAGATGATTCAAAGCATTCTGGATCAAGGCCCACGGCCTGCACTTGTGTCACAACAGATAATAGTTTCCTTTTATGATCATTAAGTTCTTCCTTAAGGCAGTAGATTTCTTGCTGAAGAGCATTTCTTTGGTCCATTCGAAGCTCAACCTCTAGCTCGAGTTTCCCCTTCGCTTCACTTAAGCTGGATATCTCGTTTTGCATATCCCTCATGGATATAGCTGAAGATACATTCATCTCACTGAGGCTCTTGTTCTCCTCTTTAACCTTCTGGACTTCACCCAGCAATGTTTGATTATGAGTTTCTAAATCCTTTAACACCTGTAACCGATTCTGAAGCTCTGAAGCAAGAGCCCTCATGTCTTCCTGAGCTTTGGCATGAAGATGCTGCAGAGTTTGGAAAGCAGTTTCAGCCTCAACAAAAAGCAAACGTTCTTCTTGTACACAACTCCACAACGTTCCCAGTTCCTTCTGCTTTTCTGTAAGCTCTTGATTTTGAGCATCCATCTTCAGTGTCAGAGATTCCAACTCAGAATGAAGAGATTTATTCGATCTTTCTAACAAAAGGCAGCGCTCTTCTGCGTCTTCTAACTTGGCAACTCCGTTACTGATCTCTGCATTCAACCTTTGAGCCTCCTCTTTGGCACAAGAAATCTTATGCTCTAAAGTGGAGATGGTTTCCAAGCATTGCTGGAGCTGCTGAGCTGCAGCTTCTTTTTCCCCAGTCAATTTTAGGATGTCTTGTTTGAGAAATTCAATCTCACTTTCTGCTTTTTCAGCTCTCTCAGTTAATCTTTTGGCATCTTCTTCAGCACACTGCAATTTGCTCTCCAGCTTTGCTATCATCTCAAGTGATTGCATGTACTTCTTAAGAGCTTCATCTTTTTCAGCTGCTGCATTTGCAAGATCTTCTCTTAAAGATTGGACTTCAAGTTCAGCCTTGCTAGCTCTTTCACCAACAGCAACAGAGTTCTCTCGAGCATGGGACACAGTATTCTCCAACTCAGAAATCTTGTCTAAGGACTTCTGATACTGCTTAAGATTAGCTTCCTTTTCAGCTCCCGATGCAGAAAGTGCATCTCTTAAGGTCTGGGCTTCAGCTTCAGCTTTGCTTGCTCGTTCACCAAATCCTCGGGAATCTTCTCTGGCACGAGACACTTCTGACTCCAGGTGAGATAATTTTTCCAGCGTCTGTCGGTACTGGATAAGGCCTGCTTCTTTGTCAGCTTCCACTTGGGCAAGAGCTTTCTTTAACTTCAGAATCTCTTCAGATTCAACCATGTGCTCTGAATCTGGATGTCCCCGAGTTTGGGAACTGTTGCTCTCATTGGCCTGCATTCCTTTCTCATCTACCTCACTAAAGTTCAGAGCCTTCCTAACCCTTCCGTCAGCAAACCTCCCCTGGTCTCCAGATCCAAACAAATTGTTGCGCTGCTTGAATACTTTTTTTTTCATCACTGATTGTGACTCGTCTGTGAATCCTCCATTGCTCTTAAGATCATGAGTATTAGATGCAGCGACTCCAAGAGCATCTTTCTGCAGCTCGTCAAGTTCAAAAAGACCAAGCATTGGAGTTAGCTCTGGTGTTTGAGGATCAGAACCTGCAGGTGAATCATCCCCAAGTCCTAAATCTGTCATAGTCCGGTGGGCATGCCGGATCACTCCAGTTGCATGATCATATCTTTCAGCCAATGCACGGTATGCTCTATAGAATTCTTCGACAAACTTCATTAACTCTGGACGTTTCTTATAGTACATCTCTGCTCTCCTTGCAAAAGAATCAGCATCTTCATTTATGAGTTTGATCATTCCTTTAACCTTGGCATCCATATCTAGCAAAGTGAACAGCAAAATGTATGAGTAGTAATTCAGAAACACCATTTGAGAAAGAAATTACTTGAGGAAAAAGAGAATCTACATTTTCATGGTTGCTGAATCATTTCAAGAAATGTTATGATCAAAACTTATATACTGAAATGCACGAAGTCATTGAGGTTGTAAGGTCAGCAAGAGCATGTTAAGAATCAAACAACAATTCCTTTTTGTGAATAACACATCTCACTATTTATGCAAGTCTTTTCTCACTGGTACCATGATGTTACATTCCTGTAATCTGATGGAGATCACGCAAACTTCAAACAACAACATACCCACTGAAATCCCTCAAAGTAGGGCCTAGGTAGGGTAGAGTGTACGTAGATAGAGTCTATTTCCAAAAGAAAGTGTTTCCAAAAGACCCTCGGCACAAAAGTATCCATCTCAAGTAAAATAAAAAATAAAAAAGATCTCTGCGTCTGCTCTAACTCACCAAGAGCTTTCCTCAATCATTTCCACAACACAATTTAGACAATCGTGAATTCAAAAGGTACTCGGGCAGGAAATCAATGCTTCAAGCAAAGTAAGCTCTTGTTAAAAGGAAACGAAGGTCGAGCTAGAACAATTAACTCTTCCATTGATGACAACCCAGATTTAAACTAAGATAACTCTAGCATAAGCAAAACAATGAAAGAGTTGCATTGAAGAAAAAGTCCGAAATAGGGGACTTCCCCAACTTCCCAAGAGAGCAAAACAGCAGTACCTGTGAGATTCTCCTGAAGCCATCTTGAGTTTTTGGGGCTGATGTGACTATCCCACCACCAAGAGTACATACGCCGGGAATCTTGATGCGCCAAAGCTGTCATCTTCTCAAGTTTATAATATTACAAATTATGCAGATTGCTCCTCAAAATTCGTTCAAACTCAGCAAGTGTGAACCAGGGACAAAAATATGGCTTCTGAAAACAAATGTACTAGAACTTTGACACACCCAATTCAATACTCAGTGATGGATTTTACAAGCCTTGTTCTATTAGTCCCTGTAGATTACAGCAAGAAGAATATGATTAAGGAACAAACCCACACATTGAACAACAACAACAACATATGCAGTGGAATCCCACAAGTAGGGTCTGGAGAGGGTGAAATGTAAGCAGACCTTACCACTACCTATTCCACAAGTGGGGTCTGGGGAGAGTGAAATGTAAGCAGACCTTACCACTACCTCTATGAGGTAGTGAGGCTGTTTCCTGGGAACCCTTGTCACAAAAACCAATAAGCAACCCACACATTGAACAACAACAACATCATATGCAGTGGAATCCCACAAGTAGGGTCTGGAGAGGGTGAAATGTAAGCAGACCTTACCACTACCTCTATGAGGTAGTGAGGCTGTTTCCTGGGAACCCTTGTCACAAAAACCAATAAGCAACCCACACATTGAACAAAATGAAAGAAATATACTGTTAACGCACTGATTAGGACAAAACTTACCTGATCACTGAAATTTTAGTTCCAAGTTCATAATACAAATTATGCAGATTGCTCCTCAAATTTTGTTCAAACTTTAAGCAAAATCTGAGCCAGGAAAAAAAGTATGGCCTCAGAAAGGAGTATAGTACACCCAATTCAACGCTGAGTAATGGGTTTTATATATCTTGATCTATTAGTACCTGTAGGTAACAACAACGAAATAAAGATTAAGGAATGAAACCCCACACACAGTTCAAAATGAAAATTTTTAGTGTAGTTAAGGCTAAATAAATCCAACTCCAAGAAATTAGGAATGAAACCCCACACACAGTTCAAAATGAAAATTTTTAGTGTAGTTAAGGCTAAATAAATCCAACTCCAAGAAATTAACTGTAATCTAAACATGAAAATTTAGCAAACTCTGCAGATCACTGAATCAGACAAAGAGAAGAAAAAAACAAGATTAGGTTAAATAATCACAATACTAGACCAAAAAGTAGTTCCTTAATCCATAAGCAAAAGTCAAAAATCACAGATTGAACAAGAAACAACTAAAAATCCATTAAGGGGTTGGTTAAAAACAATAAAAACTCAAACTGATTAGATTTAGCGAAAAAACAAAGGTGACATGATCATGGAGAAAATCCAACTTACCAAGAAACTGAAATAAAAATTGGGATTAGCAGCCGCAAAAGTGAACAACAACTCCTCAGTTACTGCTGCGGTTGTTTCAAAATCATCCCATTTTTGCAGTTAGATCTCTCTCTCTCTCTCTCTCTCTGGAATTTTTTAGCTCTTTGACAGGCTTCGCTGTGATATGCCGACTTGTACGAATAGGTAGGAGAAGAAGAAGAGAAAAGCAGGGGTAAAAAAGACAAAAAGTTGGCACAGTCAGGAGTAACGTCCGTCCAATTTTATGTTTCTCATTTGGAATTTCTATACATTGGGTGTCTGCGGAACAACGTAATTGACGAGATTGCCCTTGGGATTTGGAAAATTAAGAAGATGCTTTGTCTCTAATGATCCAGAAGTTTGACTCTAGTAACTGCGCAGCTTTTCAACTCTTATTTGCACATTTCCATCTTATTTATTTATTTTATAAAATTAAAATTAATTTATTTTTATTATTAGTTATTGTCATTTTTAATTATATTTTTAATACATAATATTTATTATATTCAAAGGCTAATTAGATAAAATTATTCCTATCATTTATTGTGAAATTTACCAAAGAAAAACACTCTTCTCACAAAATAATTTATTTATTTTTTAATATTAGAACCTAACATATCTAAATAAGAGCAAAAAATTTTATCCTTTCAAAGAGAAAACTCTTAATTTTGAACTCTGAATCTAAAAAGAATCTTAATAAAAAATATTTTTCCTAAATGATGCCCTATACGCGAATTCAAAATAACTGAAATCTAATATGAATTACGAGATATCAAATTGAAAAAGAAAAGAAAAAACTTGCCCAACTCCTCCTTATTCCAATTCTTTTTAAACAAAAATTCTCTTATTATATAAGAGGGAGTTTGGCGGCAAGCAGTCACCTCTCATTCGACGTGCCTACTTAAGCTGTCTGTTTCCTCTTTTACATTATGTGGAGTCTATACAAATATTTTGTGGATTTTTTAGTTTAAATTTTTTAAGGTAGCTACTTGCTTTAACTACGATTTTTCAATATTGCTGCTAATAAATAACTTTCTCAATTATTTTAACTATGATTTTACTACATCAACCCGATCAGTTATTTTAAGTAAATACTGAAATTATAATAAAACAAATTTTTCTTTAAACTAGACAAATAAAATTAAATAACTATTTCAATATTTTTCCATGATTATATTCGTGTCAAAAAAAAAGTACAACAAATATGCATATAAAAATTTAAATCACTTAATCATGAAATTTAAAATTTAATCAATATTAATATATTATTAATAATATATTTATTAAATATTAATTTACAGTTAATAAGAAGATATAATAACATTTAATTATATTATTAAAAAAATAAATTTATAAATAACTATTAGATCTGCGCATTGTACGAAATCTTCCATAACTAGTAACAAATAAGAAAAGGTCCCAACTTATAAAAGAAAGTCTCTAGAAAGAGGAAAGGAAGGTTGCGTTAGTAAAATGTTAACTTTGACATAAATGGCCAAATAAATTATGCTCAAGAATTAAATGCATCGTTGAAATGATGAAATAAACTTTGTTTTAAATAAGAGACGTAGTACCGGTATAATTTTATTTTAATTATGAGTATCATTATAATTCAATTAACTTATTTTTAGCTTCAAAATAAGTAGTATTTTAGAATTTTAAGAAAAAATAATCTTTTTTCTTTTAAAATTATCCTCATTTACATAACCAAAAATCATTTATTAGCTTTTCTTTGATTAGGAGCAAGTAAAACACTCTTAATTTTCTAGGATTGAGTAGTTTTCCTAAGGAATGTGTTCAAGCTAAACATATGTTAAATCGGAGGGAGTAATTGGTAACTTACTTTTAAAATTATCAATTAACACTAAATATAAAAATTATTCGTAATTAATTTTTAAAAATTCATACTATTGATGTGATTTAATTACAGTAATAGATCATTAACTATTTATTAAATTATCGATCAAATTTATTTATTTGATATATTCTGTCACTATCTTTTGAGTGATGAGACCGTATAAATATTATACCTATTATAATTGTATATAAAACTTTAATGTTATAAAAAAGTAAATATTGATCAGCATCGACACACTCCATGCTTGGTGCCAAAATGTTTAAAATAGAATAATATAAAAATAAAGAAATTATATTATAGAATAGTTATAGAGTTTGGTTGGTGAGGTTTTAAATAAAAGTGGGGCGGCTTGGCCGGTGCCAACGGTAGCTTCAATACACACAATATTCTTTCTTCATTTCTAAATATGGCCCACGTTTATCATGCCCTCTCAAATCACTTATTTACCTTTTTTTTTAGTTTTTTCGTTTGACGTTTCATATTAATATTCAATAGCAATTTAAGTTGAGTTTGTTGAGCTCTATTTAAAATAAAAGTTATTATATTTTCTTTTTACCATTTAAGAGTTTCTCGCTTTCTTAATAACTCAAATTTAGAGATAATTTCAGAAGCGTGTCAAATTATTTATCTCAACTTTTTCGATTAAAAATTATTGCATTATATAAATAAAGTAATTATTTAATATATAAAATTTGAATTTCTTTAATACAAAACTAGAGGTTGACATAGTGGTGCAAGGGTTCGAGCCTGTTTGGATTAATTTATTTAATGTGTTTTTTGTTATAATATTTAGATAGATTTAAAAAGTATTTTTTAAATATTATTTTTAAGTCGAAATAATAAAAATAATTCAAAAGCCACAAGTTAGAGTAATAACCCAAATTCAAACAGGCTCAAACTTTATAAGTGCAAAAATTAAAATTTTTTGAATTTTATTTTTATTTTTCAAACTCTATTAATGAAATTTGTCACTGTTCGAACCAATAATATTAAAATTGGAAATAGATCGATAAAGGATGATGCTGACCAAATCCCTATGGAGTCATTCCTAAAGTATATTATGTTATATATATTTATTTTAAAATTTAAATTTAAAACTTCCGATTAAGATGAGAGAAATCTTTGTTCATTCCTACTGCAAAATTTGTTGGTGCTTTATTTTTCAAGTTGGCAAGTGAATGATGACATGGGACAAGAATAACACAACTTTATGTCTTGAGTTGTCCATTTCAACAAGAATCAAATAAATGAAATAAATATTATATTTTTGAATGAAAATAAATAATCAATCGATATGTAAGTCAGAAACCACATGTTACACATATCTCTTGCCTTAAGAAAGAAGGAGAAGAAACATAATTAGTTTTTTTTTAAAAATAAAATTGTTATTTGTAAGATTCATGTTTATACAAATTAACAAAAATTATCATGTTTGATTTTTTAATAGTTGAATGATTTTGGAAGATAAAATTTTTAAGTGATTTAATTAATACTTAATAAATTATCATAATTGAGCAATCTTTTGAAATATTAACTCAACTTATTTATAAAATTTTAACTTTTTAATCGCTCTAATTTTATCAAATGTATGCCTGCGAAAAACCCTTCCATTTACGCTTGATCTTCAATCAAAAATAGGAAGAAACAATTAAGTTTTGAGAAATCAAATACTTCATTTTCCAGTCGTAAGTCTGATTCACTAGGTTTCAGAAAGTATTTGATAGCTTTTAAATAAATATTGATCGATATTAGTATATATTTTTAATGAAATTGGATGGCTTATTTAAATAATTTAAAATTGCAATTGAATGATGACTTTAACAGAAAAGTAGGGGATAGTTACGTGATTTGCTTATATGTGTCAATCATATGACATGCCCACATAAATCTATAATTCATTCCAGCACATGCCTGCATCATTGCTTCTTTCCATTTAATTAAAATAAATTTTATTTTTATTTATTCATTTTAGTATATCAAGAAAAAAAATCTATTTATTCTTCAAATCTTATCCGATTTTTCAAAATTTATGAGTATTATAATAAAACATGCATTTCAATTATATATTATTTCTTAAGAAAAATATAAAATCTAGTATGCATAAGGAAAAATGAAAGGAGGGACTACTAGGCTGTATAGTATAGTTTACAGTGTTAATTTCATACGTTAACATTCACCAATTTATAATGAAAAATATTCCAACTAATTCATTCCTTTTGAATGCATTCCTTAAATAAGATTAACTTGATCTTGTGAATTAATACATAAAGAATGCATTTACACAAAGATGGATTCAGAAATTTGATTTTGATAGCATGACTAATTAAAATGGGTACAAAGTAGAAGCATGCATTTTCTCTCGGGGCTCATTTGGTACAAAAATGAATAACTCATGGATTAGTAACGCATGAATTAGCAATACAGGGATTAGTAATACAGAAATTATTTTTTATCAAGTGTTTGGTTCATGCTTCTCATCTAATCTTATGCTTAGTTTAAAACTATACAAAAAACTTCTATCCAATTATACCCTTGAAGTATTTTGGAATATTTCATGTAATTAGATCAAAGTAAATTATTTTTTTGTGATTTCTAACTAGTTAAGAGAACAATAATTTTGTCGTCATGTTTGCTATTTTTTTAGTTGAATTATTTGAGAATAAATACTTGTAATGTTAATAAATGCATCATTAATAAAGATAAACCATCTATTATTAAAATCGAAAGGATGTTAAACAATTGTAAAATAAATAATCTATATTTACACATACAAATTTTGAAAGTTGTAGTTTTAATATAATGTTTAGATCTTAAAAACTTTGAGAATATATCTAACATCATTAGACTTTGTTTTGTATCAATAAAATCACTCAACTAAATTAATTATTAAAAAAATAAAATTTGTAAGCTAATTTATTTAAATAAATTTACTAGTACTAAACTTCAAATATAAAATATAAAATCAAGAATATAAAAAAAATGTAAAAGAATTTGAAAGATATTTTTGTCTTTGTATAATTAATCCAATGTATTAGCTAATACCACCAAATGGAAAGTATTAGCTAATACCATGTATGATGTATTAACTAATCCATGAATTAGTTATACATAGGCTCAAAAATTCTACCAAACATAATATTATCTAATACTATATAGATAATCCATGAATTATCTTCCTAATATCTCCTACCAAACATCCCCTTAATACAATAGGTTTGTCCCTGTATTCAGATGTTATATTATAATAATCTTTTATATTTTTATTTCCTTACTAAATTTATTATTTAATTAGTACTTTATTAGGAAAGATCATTTCATTAATTATCAGAAAGTCAAGTTAGTACTCCTACTTTATTAGGAAAGATTATTTCGTTAATTATGAAAAAATGAAGGATGTGGTCATCATGTGACTATTTTTAGTGAAAAAATAATAACAATAACATATTCAGTGAAATCTCACAAGTGAGATCCGAAAAAATAAAAATAGATGCAGATCTTACCATTACCTCATAAATAATCAAAAAATATTTTTTATATGTATAGAGGGGGGGAGGTGTTATTAGACCTAATAGGTCCCCATTGTAAAGAAGAAGGATGAGTCAGTCATAGGACGTATATTTTAGTTTGATTTGGTTTTTAGTTTTTAATTTTCAAAACTAATAAACTTTTGATGCAATTTTGGTTTTATACAAAAAAATAAAAATAAAAATAACAATAATAATAATGATAATATAATGATAATGAAAAATGGTACTCAATCAATTATATATAAATATTTATTTTAAAATTATAATTATTCAAATATGCGTATTTTGTATACTAATTTATTTTCACGACACATGCATGTTATTGGTTTGAACTTTTGATTTATGGTCTAGTTCTACTTATTAATATTCTACTTTGACTTGTAATCTTTATTAAGTTGAATCCAAATTTATATTTCATGTAAAAAAATAAGTTATTTTAATTGAGCCCTTAAATTATTCTTAACTATTCAATTGAGGTATAATCAAGATATCTGACTTTATTTATTCAAGAGTAATTAGCATGATAGTGTTATGTTGGAATATAGTAGTCTAATATGTGTTTGTGAATAGATGTGATAGATGGATGAAACAATTAAGTTTGAATTGATCAAAATGAATTAAGTAAATAAACAGATTAAAATTAAATTCAATCTGTCTAAAAAATATTTGGATCAAGAATTATTATAAATTAAATAATGAGTGATAAACTAACTCACTCAACTTAATCCATTAATAATCGGACCACTAATCCTCCCTTTGTTGCTTATTGCTGGGTAGCAAACTCCTCCCACATCGATGGAAAAGGAGAAGTTAAACCTACTTAAATAGGTTCAACCCAATCCATTAGTATGAGGCCTTTTGGGAGGTACCCAAAAACAAATCTGTGAGGGCTTGGCCCAAAGCTGACAATATCATACTAATGTGGGGTTGGGGTGAGGGTGCGCGCGGTCCCAACAAGTTGTTTCAGAGCCTAGGTTCGGAGGGCAGGTGTGATGGATTGACGTGTGCGGAGTCACCGATGTGGCATCAGGACCAAAGATCTGTAAGGGTGCCTTTTATCGAAGTCTTCCTGTCAAGTGATGGTACAGGCAGCGTGTCCCGTTGAGTGATAACGGCTC
>DF359026.1:17239-34127 GCA_000787875.1 Solanum virginianum | reverse complement strand
TCCGATCATAATGAATATTCATATATAATATTACGAATTCATATTTTCAAATTTCAAATTTGAACTTCAAAAACTATGACCTATTTGAGGTATTTATTTGTACTAAATCATCTTTTTATCTTTTTACATTTACATCTTAAAAAATCTATAAATTTTATGTTTTAGTTGCATTATTTTATTACAATAAATGTCATTTGATTAATTATCAAAAGTTGAAATATGTGTGGCTTAAACAAAACTAATTATTCGTTGGCCATTATATCATATAGTATCATCTGCCCAAAGGAAAGAGAATAAAGTTATTCTATGTGTGTTGTTTCTTTGTTTGGGAGTGTAGGGGGGAAGTTGATTTAATTATTGAGGACCAATCAATTATTAGATAATCAACATTTCATTAAATTAGCTCTATATAAATGTAAATTAAGTTGTATAACTTTTTTTAATCTTATAACTAACTCATCTTTCCATATTAAATTCACAAAGCTCATGGGACATAAGGAGAAAAAGACTTACTAAATATTACTCCTCACGTCTCAATTTATGTGACATATTTTTTTTAATCAATTTTAAAAAATAATATATTTTTATATTTAATACTCTTTTCGTTACATATTAGTTGATCAATCTTTTCATACACATATTAAAAAAATCATAAATAAAACAATAGTTTTACCAGTTCATTCCTTAAAGAACTTCTTTGAAGTTTTCCAAGGGTGATCACTTTCAAAAAGAATTAATCGCAAGAGATACAAGGAAAAAAAATCAATTAATGCTTTCTTAATTTAGTAAGGTGATCAATTAATATAAGACAACTATTTCTAGTATAGCGACCAGTTAATATTGAACAGACGATGTAATAATTTAACTTTAAAATGTTTATTTTATCCTTTGTAAAATGATTTAAAACAACCCAAACATCTATATCTTATAGATTATAAATTTTAAAAATATTTTTCTTTCTTAATTTTCATGCCAAGTGAAATAATATTATATAAATTAAAACCTCGAGAATAGTGTCTAATAAAAAATAGGTGGTTATTATTAATTTTGATTTGGCCTACATGAAGACGACATTTGAAATACTGTGATCATGATTTAGAAGCCACCAAGGTTGTTTAACTTATTATAGCTCTTAAATTAATTTTTAGGTATTGAAATTGACAGCCACTGAACTAAGAAAAAGAAAATAACTGGTTATTTGTAGTTTTCTACTTCGGCTAAAATAAGGAATCAACGTAGGATTAGTATATTGAACTCCAACATTATTAAAACGTTTGAAATGTCATACTAATGGGAGTGCGTGTTTGACTAAGTTTATATTTTATTTTAGTTATCATAATTTTATGTTAAATTATATAAATTTTGATTAATATTTTAAAATAAATATTTTTTTATCATACTGATATAAAAAAGTTGCAATCAATAATATTTTTCTTATAGCTTTTGAATATCTAAAATATTATTTTAAAATATCAAATTAATTTAAACTTTAAAAATTCGTCAATTTTTAAAAAACACAACATGATAATTAAAATGGGACGGAAGGAATAATTTATAAATTGGTCAATCTAATTGATAAGCACTCTTTAGCTTATGTGAATTTGATAATCACCCGAAGTGCTGGTATATAAGTCAAATTTCATAGTTATTGAATTGATTTTTCATACTATTTTATCCTTAATTTTTTTTTTCCAAATTGTCGAATATCTCTTACAAAATAAATCAGTACAAATCTATAGTAAAATAAGTGAGATGACGTTTTGAACATTATAAATTTGAGTTAGGAAATTCTACCACGACTCATTTATTTAATGGGTTTGAAATCATTTATAGATTTTTTTTATATATATACATAAAAGGTCCAAGCCAAAATGTATGAAGTTCACACGAACCTATAAGTTGTTAATTAAATCCACCCCTAATAATAATAATATAAAAAACAGAGAAAAAAAAAGGTCCAATGTCTAAAAAAGGAAGAAAAACGAGAGAAGAAACTTACCTTTTTGGCAATTTTGGAGGCGTTTGGGCACATATGATTTGGAGTATTGGAAGATGCCAACTCCAAAAGCTAAAAGCTAAAGGAATTATAGTCAAAATCTTGCTCAGTCACTCATATCTAATGTGAAATATTTCATTAACAACAATATTGAGCAATACCCAAAGTGAAAGTTTCATTGAGTTAGAGTGAGATCTTTAATTAGGAATTTTAAGTTCAAACTTTCAATATAAAAAGAATTCTCTTAACGAGCACTTCTTCCTTAAAAAACCTAAACTTGTATAATTAGTTGAAAATCTCAATGAATATATTAACTACCGAGGAAAGGCCAAAAAAAAAAAAAGGAAAAGAAAGATAGATGTTCTCATGAAATGACCTATGATATACCCAAAAATTTTAGATCTTGAATTTTCGTAAGTTCTCGTAAAATGACCTATGATATACCTAAAAAAATTTAGATCTTGAATCCCATCTCTTCCACCAAAAGAATTTGACCTTGCTTTAAAAACATTTGATGAGAAGAATGTTTGTTGCCCATAAGGTATAAGTTCTAGTTTTTGCCTATCATATATATGTATATACACACACGTACAACTTATGTGTCCAGAATCTAGTAAGACTAAATTAGTGATCAATCGAATAGATTTACCGGCTTGAAATATCTTCAACTTTTGTTTATAGGCAAAACTAATTTATGCCCAATGGACAACAAAAGTTTTGTCTATATTGTCTATCAGACATGATTATAGCTTTTGCCTATAAAATAAAACTTGTGATAAATTGAGTAGATTCATTGTCTTGAAATATCCTAAACTTCTGTTTTATAGACAAACTAATTTATGTTTGATGGACATAAATTTTTTAGGAAAAATTACAAGAGATGACAATTCATAATATTTGTTTACCATTTTTCTGGCTCGTCTTTATAAATTACTCAGTTTAGCCCAATTTGGATAAAAGGGCCATATTTGCTTATATTAGTCACGGTCGATCACTATTTGGCTATGGTTTAACTGTGGCTAAATAATGGTGTTAAAAAAAATTTGTTGCTCTTTTTAATTTTTTTTTTTTGCTTTTCTAATTGCTTCACTTTTTGTGAAAAAAATGAATATTTATACTGCATTATTATTTTTTATTTATTAAGGCGAAAATGTAATAGTCAAATAAATATCGATGAAATCCACAATTTTTATATGTCTTGATACACAATTAAGAAGATAAATTTTTAAGTAAAATCAACAAGCAAAAGAACATATTTATACAATATCGATATATTACATATACAGGAAATAATTATTCGTAGATTATATATAAATGATATATGATATAACTATTCATACGACATCAATATATTACATATACACCACATAACTATTTATACAAATATCGATACGTTACATAATTTTTTGTATATCATATATACATGAGATCTCTTACACCACACCCAGTTCAAAGAATTTCTATCAGCTAAGTTTTTGCATGAGTTCATACAAGGATCAATTTCAAATGATTATATCGGCTAGAATATAAAGCATTAGGTGATCCATAACCTATCAAATTAAAGATATTTGAGTGTTCTTTTCAACTCCACCAAGATTGCATCAATCCAAGTTCAAAATAAAAAATTATGACTACTTTACTGAAAACACTCAAAGATAGCCAAAGTCGCAATAGCTCCGTGATGCAGAGTAGACAGACTCTTCTGCCCAAGTCAAAATGACGTCTCTTTATTATTTTTTGGGGGTAATTTTATCCTACAACTTTTTAGGAGTTATTTAAATGTCCCAAAACGTATAGAAGACCAGTTTTTCATAATTAAAATCCTTTCCTTCACTCCTAAAGTTGAATGATCAAGAATCTCCAAGAAATTCATCAAGTTCAAGTTATCTAACTCATCAAGTTAAGATTATCTTTCGATATTATCATCAAAGTAAGTTATTCTCCATAAATTTTAAGCTCCTGGAAGCACTGCCCATATCAACTAAATGATTTCTCTGTCTAATTCACCAAGTTTACATGTCCCAACTCCCAAGTAAGTTGACCTTAGCTAAAGAATATCATGTAAAACTGCCCCATCCCTAAATTCACTAGAAATTACAAAATTCATCTAATCACACCATGTCTTGAATATTTCTGTAGATTTGTCAATTTTGACGTTCAAATTGCAACCCAAATGAACACAGATCAAAGAAATGAAACACAAAGCTGTAGCGCTAAAGTTTATTCAACAGTTGCAAGGAAAATAAAAAGTCAAGCTGCATAGAAGCGTCTGAATTTGAATTTAAGTAGTATGATTATGTTCGTTTGTTAAAAGCATGCAGTCTCCAAGCAGCAGAGCCACAGTTTTCTTCAATGAATAGTTCCACTGATGAGTTCAAAACGAAAGAGGAGATGGAGAACTAAAGCATCATTATGATGGTAAAATTATAGATGAACATGAGAAACAGGACAAGGCAAAGCATAGTTTTTTCAGGCAATACCCATCAAAGAACTTATTGAATTAAGCAGAAAGAACTTTCCTCGTATATCTTAGCAATGAATGAGATCATATACCACTAATCCAGACATATTTTGTGCTGGAAAGTCTTGTATTTGAAATATAGAAGATGAAATATCTAGAGAATTTACATCTCAATGTCTATTATTATACCTATATGATGTACGGTCCTCATAGGAAGGTCATACATACAGTTGTCTATGATGGTGTTGTCATAGCCTCAGGATATATTTCAGTCCTGTCAAAGAGTAGAACAACTAATTCAGCATATGTTTTCACCATCATATACTGATACAGTACTCATACTGATGCAACATGAAAGAATGTCCTTTCAAATAAATATATTTCTTCACAAAGAGAGTAAAGACTGCATAGATGAAAGGATCAACGTCGTTAAAACCCTTCAAAATCCCTGCCACACCTGTGTCATACGGGACGATTTAAACCATGGATGTGGAATCTACATGGATTTGGTCAACTTGCTTTCGATGTTTTAGCCACATCTATGACTAACACATCTAGATTGAGTGGGTATTGGGTTGATTTTTGGGTTTACGTATATAAATATAGTTCTATGAAATATGAGAACACTTTGTTATTACACAAAGATATCTTATGAATAAAATATTAGATGTTTATAAGAAATTAAATTTTCTTAGTTTTAGTTCAAAAACTTTAATTAATCAAAATATAGTCTTATGAGTCCATATGTCATAATAGACATTTATTGGTCGTATCTCAGCATCAGTATCTGCAATGGGATCCATATCCCGGAATCTTAAAATATGTCATTCTGAATATGCACCTGTTACTTTCCGAGAAACATAGATAAGGATATTTGGCCCAAGCAGGACCAAAGATGACTTTTGACCCAAAATGTGGGCCAGTAATGACGCCAAAGCTTATGTTTTTTGCAGGTTTGCAGACGTCTTTAAGATAAATTTTTAAGTAAAATCAACAAGCAACAGAAAAGATTAGTACCGGTCACCAAACAAAGGTGGAAGACAGCAGTGTCAAGGAATAATGAGGATGGCAAACAAAGAGGAAAAAGACAGGAGGTTTAAATATAACAGAAAAGACGATTAAATACAACGAGCGAGCTAGCATGGTTGACTCAAATTTTGCAAGTTTTCAAAGAGATATTTTGACCTTCTCAGGAGCAATATTATGAATAATAGAATTTGTGTGATTCGGCAAGGAAAGCTACTCAACAAGATTAGGAACAAAGTTCTCAATTCATTATGCAAAGTAGACAATCCACCTAAACATGCAGAATCAGGTGCATTGAAATTTTGACAAAGCACATCAAGGATATATTTAGGAATATTCTTAGTCCCTTTTGCTTCCCTACCTCTTGATGTCACTTTGTTATGTCATCAATTCTCTTTGAGAAATTAATTCATCAATGAGAATGCAATAATATCTAGCATTCATATCTTACTTTTGCTTGATACCCAGAATGTTAAAAAAGCCATAGCAGCCTGGTGCTTGTTCCCGATGTTTAAAATGTTCTATGAGACATTTATACATTAAATATAAATATGAACGAAGTCTAGGAATCTTAGGAAGAGAAGACTAACCTCGAGAGCAAAGAGTTTAATACCATCTTGGACCGATTGGCCCACTTTGACTTCAAGCCCTCTTACATAACCATTAGCTGGAGCTTTCACCACATGCTACGCATAGACAACGTAAAGGGCAGCAAAAGCAATAAATTAAAACCAGCCAAAACAATTAAGCCACTCAGGAGATGTTCATCTTAAGCTGTGGTTGTAATATACGCACCTCCATCTTCATTGCTTCTAATACCAACACAGGTTGTCCCTCCTGAACTTTCTCCCCATCCTTCACCAATACTTTAACCACTAGACCAGCCATGGGTGCAATCACAGTGCCAGAAGGATAAGATGTCGCCACCCTAGCAGGTTTTTCCATTGTTTCGTCATCATCATAGACTTCAAGGCCCATCCTTTGTTTAAAGTGATGTTGATAATTGCCATGCCAGATGTGAATATGCTCAATTTGATCCTGCAAAAATGGAAGTTTGTGATGTTGATAATTGCCATGCCAGATGTGAATATGCTCAATTTGATCCTGCAAAAATGGAAGTTTGGCGAACTAAAATTAAATTGAGTTTTTCCTTGGCAACCACTGCATTCTTGCTCAAGGGGCATCAGATTCTCATGAGCCAAGACAAAATGTGCTAAAAATATGCAAACCCTTTATCGTTAGTCCAAATTGTATTTAGTGGACTAAGTTACACCATTCCAACAATCCCTGGAAATATCTCCACCTGGGATCACTAGAAGGTTAATCTTTTTCTCTTCTTTTTTCTTTTTCATCGGTTAGACTAGATTGGAAGTTGTATTAAAAACCAGAATTAATAGCGAAATGCACCCAACAAAAAGTCCATAGGGCCTGAGGAAAAAAAATGAGGGGATAAATGCATGCTGCTTTGAAGCAAAGTGCACAATTCACAACCTTAAAGAATACCTAGTATAAATAAATTTAGTACTATAACTGATTACATTGTTGTTCAATGTTAGGCATGTCAATACCTCCAGCCTCAGCCTAAACATAGTAGTGCGCTTGTCAGTCTATGTATGGCAGGACACCTTGAAGATAAGGACCTGGAATATAAGGTATTACCTTGGAGTAAGCTGCCAAGCAGACATTCAGGCTTAGACCATCCACTTCAACTCTATAGTCATTGTTGCTTAGTTGTGTCACTTGGATCTCCAAACCAGGGGAATTGCTTTCTCCTGTCTAAAGATATAGATTATTTTCCTACAAATGGAAAAACTTAAAGGCAAAAACAAACTCGACTATAGCCATTCTGTTATATCAAACAAAGAAATTATTATTACCTCAACTAGGTATTTCCCATCTGGCAAACAGGTAACAGAGACTGTTAAAAGATTTGAACCGCTAATATTGTATTGATTCTCCCATTCAAGATCCAGGGTTCGCTTGGCAAAATGATTGACTCTGAATGGTGGATTATCATACCACAAATGGAGGCCTCCTGCTCAACAGAACAGATCAATAAACTATGCATCAGCTGACCGGATTAAAACACACCTTTGCTAAACACAACAGGATATTAGTATTCACCAGGAGCCTTATCCTTCAATGTTGCAAGTTCATTTTGGCAAATGCATGCAGCTACAATGGATGCAGCATGTTTGGCAGCGCTATTAGCTTTTTCCGCAGATATTGAATTGGAACTGTCCATGAACAGATCATCCTTGTACTGCTCAATAAAATGAGTTTCTACTTCACCATTTTGAAAAGCCCTATGACTGGCAAGCTGAATGAGAAAGTCTATATTGGTGGGTAAACCTGCAACCTTCATTAAAATGACCAGTGATTAGATCTCAATTACTAGAATATTCTTCAATATAAACTATTTATTCTGAATCAATACCTGCAAAACAGGTCACCACAAAAGAAAAAAATCATACCTGAAACTTTGACAAGCAATCCTTCATTTTTATCAGTGCTGAAAGGCGGTCCTGTCCCCATACTACAAGCTTTGCAATCATGGGATCGTAATGCATGCTTACTGTGTCCCCTTCCTCAACTCCAGTCTCAACCCTAACTGCAATTTTGTATTGAAGTCATGTGAGTGCAAATTATACAGCTTAACAACAATTAGCAATTTGCATAATCAGAAAGGCAAGTAAACTGATAAATGATCAACAGAGAATCTTCTGTGGGCTACGCTCAGAACTTTATAAAAACTATAGCAACTAGGTTTAGTAAATATGTTATCATATCAGTCAGAAAACTGTTGAATCAGCCACAGATGCTTGTGTATCAGGTAGGAGGCAGTGCGGCCCTTCCCCAGACCCTGCATGAACCTGGGATGCTTCTTGAACCGGACTGCGCTTTATTTATCAGTCAGCAAATTGAGCAAACTAGCTTGAAAGGCCTTGGAGTGATTGACTAGCTTGAGTTGAAGAACTTTTGTCTAGACAGTGAAAAGGAAATCCAGCTGAGGAGAGAGACCCTAGTTTTAGTTCCGAGTCAAATTATTCCATGTAAGAATTTTTGACAAAAAATGCTGATAGATCCCGGAAAGCCATTCATACATTTTTTTCCGAGTGGATGGGGTTTTAACATGTCAAATCATTTTTATATATAACAGCAACTCTTCAGAAATCTGAGAATGGTTAGCAAGTGCTGGTATTCCTATTCAACACATTATGCATCTGCTCATACATTTTGCAGCTACGGGTCATGCTTTTTACATGGAAACTAATTTCACATTTAAGATTTGATGCTAGTATGGATAGAGAAACAATCTACACAAATCAAGGAACAAAGTGGAGTTGATATGATAAGAAAGTTAAAAGAACTGCTAAAATATCTTATTTCCCTCTGGAGAAATTGAAGGTTCTATCATGTTTCCTCAGTGGCAACCCACTCAAAGGAGGCCTAATGTAACATTTCATAAATAAGATGATCACTCCGAATCTGCACCTGCTGATGTAACTGTAACAGGATGATAACGATGAAGAACACCAGTTGCTGGAAGAAATCCTTTCGGAACATTTTCAGCATAAATGCGGGCTTCAAAAGCATGACCTGGCATCAAACTGACAAACATTAGTACCTAAGAATTCTCCCATATGCTTTAGGTTTAACATTAACTTAAACTCCTATATTTGTTTCCAATAATGAGAGTTTCCTGCAGCAATTTACTTCGAAGAACTTTTTCCACGAATGAATCCCACTGATAAATAAAATAAAGCTCATACTGTGCTAGTCCAAGTTTAAAAAATGGGCAAGCCCTGTGCACTAAAGCTCCCACTATGCACAAGGTCCGGCGAAGGGCCCAACCATTAAGATCTATGCCTTACCTTGTATTTCTGCCAGAGGCTATTTCCAAGGCTTGAACCGATGACTAGGGGTGGCAAAATTAAACCCAACCGGCCCAACCCGACCCAACCCATTGAAGTTTGGGTGGGTTAATAACCCACCCAATTATTAGCTCAACCCATCTTAACCCAACCCATTTAAAATTGGGTTGATATGCAACCCGAATTAATTCGAGAGAGATCTTGTTAAAATATTTTCAAAACACTTTTTTTTCAATTTGATATGTTTTGTATAAGGCATATTAAAGAAAAAATATAATTTAATTAAATACTAAAATATTGAAAAGAACAAATAAAATAAGTAAAAATAACTTAGTAAAAATTGGGTTGGGTCTTGACCCATTATAACCCTCTCAAATTTAACCCAACCCGCCCAATTATCACCTCTACCGATGACCTCCTATGGCTACTCCAAGTTTGAAATGGAATATTTTTTCCCGAACCATGTCCATGCATTACCAGAAAAACAGTTTTTTGTTTTAATGAAACATAATTTCCCTCCATGGGTTAAGGGGTCATCTGGTTGTTGGTTAGAGTTGTACTACATTAGCCATGTAATAGTTACGACGGAATGCATGTATTATTTTAGGCAGGATAGTAGATAGAATAAATAGTATATGGATAACTAAACCCTGCAAAAAAGGGGGAGCTCCTATGGATGAGTTATGGGAAAAAAGAAACCTCGTTTGTTGTTGGTTAGAGTGGTACATGTATTAGTAATGCATGAATAGAGATTAGTTATGAGGGAATCTATGTATTATTTTATGCAGGTTTTATTTTTACCCCACCCTGGGAGCTCCCCCTTTTATGGTTTAGTTATCCATATATTAGTTATTCTATCTTCTACCCTACGTAAAATAACGCGTATATTTCCTCATTACTTATACATGTATTGGTTATGTGGGTTTACAAATATTTAACCGAACACCGTACTTGGTGTGCTGAATTTTATACATAGCAACTAAAATGCTACCAAACATGGCACTAATGTTGATTTCAATACATGAATAAATCACTTCCTAACCAACAACCAAATGAAGTACTCGATTTGGATTGTGTTGTTAAAGACTATAGAAAGGTCAATACCACCCAAAAGTTAAGCTTTTCACTGAGTGATACTAGATCTAGTAATGCTAAAAAGATATATTATATTAACCAAGGCATCACTTCCAGTAAACAGTTCTCACTTTCAGATAAGCCTTTTGAGTTACTGTCAATATTATGACAAAATAGGTTTCTGTTTTGTATTATTTGTAAAAAGAAGAGATATCAGTTAAACTTCTGTGCAAGTGATTGTTCTACGGATTCAAGTATTTATCCCTTTTTTAAAAGAGAAGAAATTTCACAAAAAGACCAATGTTGGTGCAAAAAGATAGTGCAATCTGTGCATATGACTCTGCTCAAGTCATCCCTCCCTTTCGACCAAGTTTGACCAGGTATACATACAACTTGTTATTATCTCTCTACACCAAAATACAAGTGAAATAGAAAGGATCTATCAATATTTTCGACACCATTCTCACAATTATGTAAGACAATATCCAATTTTAACTTAAGTAAGGGCAAGGTCAAAAAACATTTTAAGCCGTAGTATGTAATGGAACTAAATTTCTTTAAGTCCAAGCAATTTTCAAATTTGCCATCCAAGGACCACAAATCCTAAGCAACTTTTTACATTCCAGGGAAGTAAAAGGTTACACTATTACTAAGAGTCATGCTATCGAGTCATATGCAGCCTTGGTATATCTAGGTAAATAGCTCTAGCTTCATCCAATAGATCCTACCAAGCAAGAGTTTGCATAAAACTTTTAGAGAACAGTAAAGCAAACTAAACAGTGTAAACTCTAACCTGAAAATGGCACCTCTGACTGAGTCAAGGGAAGTGGCTCCCCATTTGCAACACGTATTTGCCACTCTACAAGATCTTGACCAACAATCATCTCTGTAACAGGATGCTCAACCTGACAGAGAGTGATTATATCCTCTGCTCTAGTGGTACAAGAAGGAAAGGATATAGGCTGATCAGCAAAGTACCTGAAGACGAGTGTTCATCTCCATAAAATGAAATTGTCCAGATTGTGTATCAACTATGAACTCAACAGTTCCTGCACTATGATAATTGACTGCCTTCAAACATAATGGAAGGGCTGTCAGGTCAGGAAAAACAATTGAGAACAATACTGAAAAAAGATTTGAAAAGACAGCAGACAGCACTAGTGAACAGATCACAATATGAGAGGTTTTTCCACAGAACATCTCTTCCAAACAGAAGGATGGTCATGCCAATTAATCAAATTAACTTTTATCATAACAGAATCTGTATAGGAACTCAGTACTACAACCACACTTTACACAAGAGTGAGCAAGAGGGGAGGGAGAAATATATCAATATATGATAGAGAGAGAAACTGGAGAAATTTGTTTTGTTGGTCATCTAATAGCAACGTGGTAGAATGCTTTTCAAACTCAAATCTCCTTATAAAAATAAAGATACCGAAATTACTTAGCAAAAAAAAGGATACCAACTAATTACTAATCAAATATGCAGGTTAACCTTAGCAGTCAAATATAGATCTTAATTTTTTGATAAAGAAATATAGCTCTTAATTTACTACTATCCATATCAAGCTTCATCCTTGTTTTAGACAAGAGCTCTGACTATCATATAATACGATGCTGAGCTAGCATAATCCATGCCCTAGAGAAGATATAATCTTCAACAGTCTAAACTTCAAGTCATTAAAGCCAACGACCATTTCTTTTTCCTGCTAGCCTTAGAATACATTGATTTGATTTGTAAAAAAATGAATTACCTGCACACGGACATCAACCCTAAAACTTTATCCCACTTGCTCTTCAGAAAGGCTACACACGAAAATGCCCTTTGTCTGTTACTGCCTAAACATACTCTTTGCCTTCTACTGCCAACTGATATGCGCCCAGTTTGGTGATACTACCTCCTAACTTTAAAATTGTCCAACGGTTTCCCCTCCACAAGTGTACACTTTCCACTTCTCCTTTGTGATGCGATATTGTTTCTTGCATTGATCAGACATACGGATGAAATTACAGATATTTGTCCGAAGACATCTTCACTTGATTTTTTCTGAGAAGGAATAGTGTAGTTAAGATGTGTGGATTTGTTCTAATATAAAATTACATTGAGATGGAGGCTATAGTTGTAATATAGCAAGGAGTAAATGTTTAAATGACAGGCTATGGTATATTGTCTGTGTAGAGTTTACAGTGGATTGTATGTAACAGTGGGTGAAGTTAGCTTAATTAAATGAGATAGTTAACTAGTTTGTCAGCTGGTAGTTAGTATAGTAGTGAGCAGTATATATACATTAGTTAGATGTAGTAAATCAGGTGTAGTTTATTCATCTACTTGCCTACTACATTCAGAAACTAGCCCCAATTGTCTCTATTGTTCGAGCTCTATCTCTCCGTTAATTCATGGTGAATATGACATGTATTAGAGCCTCAATCTATGATGTTGAGTCCAGATGATTAGAGGTTTTCATTTCAAGCAAAAAAGCAGTACAATCAGTAGACTTCCCTTTTCTGCTTGGCAACTTTCTTCTTTTAGTCTGCAGATTGTTAGGGTTTCTGTGATCTTTGAATTTGCTGCAATTTTAAGTGCTGATGATTGAGACATGTCGAATACTACGGAGACAGAGACACATTGATGATAGATCCCAATCATCCATTGTACCTGACGTTTTTGGATACCTTTTTTTTCTAATGAAAGGCACCCTTCAGATACTCCACATGTCAATTTGGTGCCAATACAGTGTTAGGATCTGAAAACTACCCCTCATGGAGTAGATATATTAAGATAGCACTCCCCGACAACAATAAATTAGGATTTGTGCAAGGAAGATGTTTAAAGGAGAATTATGATATAATGCTCCATAATAAATGGGAATGATCCTATGCTATAGTTCTCTCTTGCATTATGAACACTGTGTTGAAGGGCCTCTTCACCAGCATTGTCTATGCCTCAGTTTCAGGCGACGTATGTAACAGAGATTTGATAAGATGAATGGATCTAGGATTTACTATTCACAAAGAGATTGCATTATCTCAAGGAGTTTCGACTGTATCAGTATCCACTTTCTACAACAAATTGAGAAATCACAGAAATGAGTATAGATCTTTTAGTACCAACCGGCCCAAACCCTTACCACCTCTACTTATCCTCCTTAAATAGCCGACCATCAATTACTCATGTATATCAGTGTCGCCCAAACTCATCACTTAATATACCATCCAATCCCTCAATGCTAACAAAGATGAAAGAATCCACACTCGCGATTCACCTCAACCCACTGAATCAATTGTTCACGTTCCATAAACAGAGGAAAACCATCTTGTGACGAGGTCAGAAACAACCTTTTCAAGCGACGAAAAATCATTGACCACACTGCCCAAATAACTCGGTCTGCACCCCCTATATCTATTAACCCAGAGAATCGGCTACACCAGACCACAGCAGAAATATTGCATATTGTAAGTGGTGGTTTCAAATTAAAACTAAGCCTGATGTATAAAGCACATTAACTGCAAAAAGGTTCACTCAAGGCCTGGAGTTGATTTTTCATAGTACATTCAGTCCAGAGGTTCCCGCTGCAATATTACTCACTCCTTATGTGCCAAAAGTTGGGCAGTCCAAAATATCATGAAAAAATATGCACGTGAACAGTGGGCTTGCTGTTTCATGAACGCGTGTATATGTCCCAACCTCCCAACTAAGAAAATCTGGGTCGTCCCAACTATGTATATCATCTCAAAAAGGCTATTCACGGATTTCAAGCTCCTAAAGCTTGGTATGAAGCACTCAATGATTCTTTGATTCAAATGGGGTTATCGATTACTGAGTTTTTTTTTTTCTTACACAACTGGGAATTACAATTTATATTTGATATATGTGGATGAGATCCTACTCACCAGTGTAATGAATCACTCATTCAACAAGTCATTACCTCTCTCTCCAAAGAGTTCTTTTCTTAAATATCTTGGTTTACTGGACTATTTCTTGGCCATGAGGTACAAGGATGCAAAAACAGTTTGTTTCACAATCGATCTACGTATTATGGAGAAGGCGTTACATGCCGAGGACGTAGGCACCAATTGCCGAACCTCGTAAATTATTTGTGTTCTTTTTCTTTATTTTTCTCTACACATTCTGATGTAAGAATGCAAAGGCGTTCACTCACCCATGAGCACATCTGCCACACTTCAAGTTGATGAGGAGCCTCCATAACTGATGGCAACGAGTCAGCAGTGTGCTTAATAAGCTTTAGTACCTTTTGTTTACCAGACATAACATCACTATTCAGTATACCAGCTTGCTTAGTTCAATACCTCACTTTCTATGATTTACTACAAAGCAGTTGATATGTATCCATCGATATCTAAAAGAAACATCAAGTATGCTATTCATACTTACCACAACAATAGTTTTGCTCATCTTGATGTTGATTGTGCAGATGATATCAGTCATAGCCGCTTGATCTCAGTGTTGTCAAAGGTGCGATTAAGTACTGAAGCAAGCTGAAAATATGTTGAGTGTTTTGCCTCCGTATCATCATCAAGGCTCTAAGACATACTTTTCCTTGCCAATGAGAGTTTCCGGAAGATACGACACTAAACAATTGACGTTTCACTTTATCATTAAAAAATATTAATTTCTTTGTCCATAATTTTTTTATTCATACTTGGACTAAAATATACATATTTGTACGATGCAATCATATCCCATCTCAACTGGGCATGTATATTTCTAGGCTTTCACAGTTTTGGTTCTTTCGCGCGAGAAGGAAAGCACTTTTGGGGGCTGACGGTACTCCTTTGGATGGCTTCACAATAGCTCCCCCTTTTCTTTTCCAATTCCTTCTTTTCGTTTTTTGTTCTCCATTTGAGCCTACTTTCTTTAAAGACCACATTTTATTTGTGCTTTGTGCTTAAAGCCTCAACGGACCTCAGAGCTTTATTGCGCTTTTTGCTTTTGATAACAATGCTTGATCTCTGGTTACATTTTTTATCTAGGCACATCGCCTATTTCCTGGTGTTCTAGTAAGCAACTACTGTTCCTGCTGCTCCTCCACTGAGGCTGAGTATCGTGCGGTTGTTTCTGCATTGCCTTAAATGGATCAGATCACCTACTTGCTCAAGGATCTTCATGTGCTGCTCTCTGCTCCTATAGCACTTTGTGATAACCCTTGAGGTCACGCACATTCCAAAAATCTAGTACATCATACCAAAAGAAGCACCATGAGGTTGATCTTCACTTTGTTCGCAACCAAGTACACGATGGCCTAATCTGAGTATTGCTCATCCGCCCCACTGATCAACTTGTAGATCCACTCACCAAACCATTGTCAATCCCTCCTTCCAGCGCATGGTTCCTAAGTTACGCGATGTCTCTTCACACTTAACTTGGAGGGGGCTTAGTAGTGCATGTACTACTCCAAAAGCTCTGCTACACCACCTACCACTAGTCTTCGGCCAGCGGGGTTTATTGCACAAAATCACTTGTACATTTGGACGAGTCCTATTACTAACACTTGTTGTGCATTAGGATGAGTCCTCTTTAGTTATTTAGGCTTTAAATTTCCTATTCACAATATTTTATCATTCAGTTAGTTTGTCTCCATATTGTTTATCTGCTCCTAGCTTCTAGGAGTTATCTTAGCATAACTTGTTTCATTTTTCCTTTGTATATAAATCCCTTTGAGCTTATTAAATATTCAAATTTTTCATTCTACTTCTCTACAATTATAATTTTTCACTTGCTTGCCTCATTATATGGCCTAGGCAATCGTCACCTTGTGGGCTAACTTTTGGGTTGAATTAGACCGAAGGTTCATTTCCTCACTGTTATGTTTTAAGTAATTGATGAGACTCGTCTACATGTGTTACACAATAAATGCTTTATGATAGTTAAAGACACATTTTTCTGGTTTTCAGATCATCTGTCTCCGCCAATAAAAAGTAAAGGTATTTTAACCACCAATAAACTTCGAGAAGACCACCTAATCTGCACAGAGAAAATAGAAATTCATCTGACCTTAGCTGCAGATACAGCTGCTTGACCCAGATGGGAGCGGAAGTCAGAGCTCACTTTAGGCTGCAGATAACAAAGTTTTGTCATTCTTTTAGGACACTTCAAGAGAATAAAGAAAATAACAAAAAAGTCTTACAGCTGGAGCTTCTTCTATTATCTTCTGGTGTCTTCGCTGCACACTACAGTCTCTCTCATAGAGATGTATTATATTACCTTGTTTATCCCCAAATATCTAATAAAATAAATGAAAGCAAACTGAAATTACATTTATTAAGTATGAAAAGGGACAAGGCAGGAAAATGCAACAACTACAACTAATACACCTCAATCTCAAGCTAGTTGGGTGGGTGGGCTGGGGGGGGGGGGGCTTTTTAAAGTTTTTTTTTCCCCCAGCTAAACTAGTTAAGGTTCGCTATTAATCAGACTAGCAAGAAAAAAAAAAT
>DF359027.1:29941-83434 GCA_000787875.1 Solanum virginianum | reverse complement strand
CAAGGGTCAAACATGGATCTAGTTCACAATTGTAATTCAAGTATGGTTCATAACTTGCCAACTTATCAAACTTTTCCAAATGACCAACTTATCAAACTCTCCCTATTACAAACTTATCAAACTTTCACAATTTTCCAACTTGGCAAACTTCCACAACTTATAACATACAGAGCTATCCAACATTCACAACTCACTATCATATGCTCTTTTGTCAATTTTTGTCTTGCCATTTAACTTACCACCACATACATACATTCTTGATAGTACCTAAAACATGACTAGAAATCACCATACCTTTTCGACCCCCTTAAATGGGCTAAAAGCGCTAAAGTCAATAGGGAAGCGTTTTCTTGGTCAATTAATGCCTCCACGCTACTTAGGGGACTCGATATATAATGTTTGCAGCGTCAAAATAATTTTAGAATTGAAAAACGCGAATTTTGGTTACTTGCTACAATAACCCGAGAGTTATTTTGCTACAGTAACTATCCTGCTACAGTGACTATTTTGCTATAGTAACTATTCTATCTTGGTGTTCTTGGGTGCCTTGATTTTGTTTCTAAGTGTGGGAACTAATGTGATGATACACAAGAGATATATATTTTTATAGATCCTATTTCCTCGGGTTCCTTTTTATCCGTTTATACTTTGACATACTCATTATAATATAGGTAATAGTTATATATCTCTGTTGGAATGATGCAAATAGTCTAGAGCAATCAGATGGAAAGAAAGGAAAATTATCCTTCTGGATTGTACCATTATCAGTTGGTCTTATTCTGGTAGTCCTTAGTCTGCTGATCTACTGTAGAAGAAGGAAGAAGGTTTTAGAGCTCAAAAATAAAGGAATTTCAGGATGCATTCATCCTTGATCAAGTGTGGTAATCATTTCCCCGGAAGATTCAAACACCCTATACCCAAGTCAGTAAGAAACAAAGGCAAAATTTGCATAAACTATTAGATGAGTTTACTCCCTCACAAATTTATATACACATTGCCTTGATCACAAAACATTTATGATTTTGTCTTTTATTATGACAACACACAAACTGTCATGCTCTTGCATAAATCAGTGCAGTACATCTCATCATTTCAAAAATAAGTAATCAAATTCCAGTTTAACCTATAGGGTTAGGCTGATAAGATTATGAGCTTCACCTGTACATTATAATTGAAAAAATAGGGGAAAATAGTTCCAAGTATCAATAGCTTGCCAAAGAGCTAATATAAATCACACATTAGCCCGTAGTGCGAGAAAAGGTTCTTTTGAGGTTTATAGCGCGATCTATATTCAACTAAATCATGCCGGAGGGATGAAGATGCTTTACATACCTTTCTTCCTTCACTAAATTGATTTCATCGCTTATAACGCTAACAATTTATCACTAATTCATGCCACAATATCAAAATGCTTTATATACCTCTCTTTCCATGTCAAATTGGCTCCAACGTTAAACCAATCCAATCTATTCTTCCGGACACTCAACGTCTACAAACATCACAATAGTGTCATAGTTAGTTAGACTCCTTTACAAGTTTTGAATTCTAAGTTTACTCCCAGCTTCTATAAAAATTTCGCTAGCATTTTCCCTTAAGTTAGACCATCCTGGGACTCCATCTTGGCCCCAATTCATCATCATCAACAACAATAACAACAACAATAACAATACAAGCCTTTCCAAGTTCGCAACCTTCTTAACTTCACTAACGCACTTCACTTTCTCACCAAAACAGAAAAATAGGGCAGCATGTCATTTCTATGCATATCTAGCACATTCACACACTCCTACAAACTCAAGAATGATACTACATCATTCAAACGTCAAACAAAACCTTACAACATCAAAACGCCACATTTCATTACTTACACATACTCAAATTCAACTAACACTTCAAGAGTATATACAAACACTTCCCAATACTTTTCTCACTTCAAAAGAATCATTTTCATCTCAATTAAACACAAGAACAAGATTTTAAGACAATTCCACTTCATATACAAAAAACTCCCAAATTCAAACCCAACACCCACTAGCATAAAATTCACGTATACAAGCAACCTTCAAGGTTATTCTTTCAAGTTGACACTCCCCAATAAACACCCCCAAGCATAAAATTCATGTATACAAGAAACCTTCAAGGTTATTCTTTCAATTTGACACTCCCCAGTAAACATACAAGATTTAATTTAACTCAAACAAGAGAAAAATCCACATACCTTAACAACCCTTTCAAGAACTTTAAACCTTCACCACCGCTTTACGAGGTGTTTTCTCAACAAACCAATGTTACCACGCTACTTGGGGGCCCCAATATGCTAGACTTGTAGCGTCAAAATAGCAAAAAATAACAAAAACTCAAATTTTTCCTCGGGTTACTGTTGCAAGAATCCCAAGTTTCCAAAAACTTCTCTTTAGTCACATTTTTCTAAAATTGACATTTAGGTCCCAAATCTCCGTAACCGTTCCAATGCACAAGAATACGGGTTCTAACACAACAACAACTCAAGTCTGCAGGTCAAAGCAATAACATCCACCTCGGTGATATACCAACCTTTCAGAATTCATATTCTCAAATTGTAGCGACTGAACCTCTTACAAAACCATCTCCATCAGAGCCGGTCACATCAATAGCCTTAGTATGACCAGCACTACCAGACTCAACAAACCATCTCCATCAGAACCGATCACATCAATAGCCTTAGTATAACCAGCACTACCAGACTCAACCTCGAACTCAATGGTACTGTAACCATCAAATAACATATATAAACATTCAGATATGAAACCAGACTAATGAACGAAGAGATCATTATTGAGCCACTTGACAGTTCCGGTCCTGTAGCCCTTTTTCCACTCTCACCCGCCATTCTCACTCACAAACATAAATAGTAAAAACCCTTTTTGCGTTCCCTTTGGAATTGTAACCATGAAAAAGGCAACACCATTAAACTTGCTATATCGCCAAAGCTGATGAGAAGATATGGATTGATGGAAGTGGAATTGGGATATTTTAATACCAAGGAAGGTAGTGATGGTCTTTCGAAGCAAGATTGGTGGGGATTGAACGTCATTATGACAAAAGTGGCCTCATTGTTGAAGGAATTGAGTTTTGTCCCAAAATAATCAAATACGGGTCGTCAGAGGCGGATTTGGGATTTTAAGTATTATGGGTTCTGAACTATCTTTGTTTGTTTTCTGGTTTGAGATACATTATTTATACCTATTAGCCGAATTACTTAAAATGCAGATTTTGAACTTTATTTATTGGGTTCTACCAAATCCAAGACTCTATTTGACTCTATTGTGATCCCTTAGCCCTCTGTCCATTCTCACCCGCCATTCTTATTCACAAACAGAAACACTAAAACCCCTTTTTGCATTCCCTTTGGAATTGTAACCATGGAAAAGGAAATAATTCAATATATTTGTTGGTCATTTGCTTGGTGATACAGTAGATATGTTGCTGAGATGAGTAAGGACATGAATATTTGTTCACCTTTCGGATCAAGCAGTAACCCCAAGGAATTGCATCCTTAAGATTGTAACTGATGGGTGAAAGTGTAGGAGAGAAAATTGATGCGTCTGTGAACTCTGGCTCTACTTATGTTGTGGATATATATTGTTAGGGATGAAATATATGTCAAATATGCAGAAAGGTGATAAAAGCAAAGCGATCATGGATAATTCCATCGATAATGGTGGCAATTAGGTCATCTCACACAACAAACCAATGAGCAATCTGGTCGAAAGCAAGAATGTCAAATCTGGTATGATACACATATAATGCTATTAGCGAGGACTTCATCTCTATTGTAGTGACATTGATATAAGAAAGTAGAAGTGCTCTTTATTTCTCAGTTACAAGAGCCCTTAAATAGATATGAGCTACTAATAACAGAATACATATATTACTCCTGATTTTTCTGATCTAAATAGATTCCACTAATCCTCCTAAACAATAGTAACAAACAAACCACTACCCCCACAAATTAGCTAGTTGCCAACCGACATTGCATAAGTAAAATTCAGTAAGTTTTTGTTTTAAAAAGAAAAATTTAAGGTCATTGCAATAATTTGAGATCCATAAATTGGTATACACACTTAGCAAGATTATTGTTTTAGTTAAAACAATCGCAGGAGGTTTTTACTATCTTTTAGCACTGGCAGGAAAATTACAATCAATTAATTTACATAATCTCACAGAATTTTATTACTTGATTATTTCAAAGTTTGATGATAACAAATTTTTCTGTTTCCATTGATAAGTAAGATAACAGCTCCGTTCTCTGACTCAAATCTCTTATCAACTTGAAGAAACAGTCTCATAATAGTCAACCTACATTACCAAAAGAAAAAAAGATAAAAAATGTTCGTGCCGTTAATACTTTGGTCCAAAAATACCATTATTGTCACTAAATAGGTAAAAATGACCTTCTTTAAATAAATATTTTTTAAATATATTGTGCTCCTTATAAAAACATACTATTTTTAAAGAACCTTTTTCTTGTTTGTTTCTTTTCATTAACTAATAAAAATGTAAGAAAATTATCTTGTTTTATTAATTAAATAGATCACACCCTTGTAACAAATAATATATTTCATAAATACAAGATCACGGTAAACCAAACATTAATTGTTATTTAGATAACGATAAAAATAGTAATTATAACAAAACAAGAAATATTTTGTATTTTTAATCTTTTCTCAAATTGAAGTAGGATAAATATTTGCAAATTAAAAAAAATATATTATTAGAAAAATAATGTGATAAAAAAAAAAACTAAATAACAAATTTATTTGAAAAAGGGGCATTTTGAACTATTTAATAACAAAAAGTCATTTTTGGACCACAGTATTGACGGTAAGGACATTTTTGGACCAAAATATTGACAATAAGGATATTTTTGGACCAAACTATAAACGAAAACATTTTTTTGTTTCTTTTGTATAGTTTAAGGGTATTTCTAACCCTTTTCCCATACCAAAATTGAATGTACGTATACAGTGTAACAAAAAACTTAAGGGCAATATGTCAGTTCTTAAGATTTAAAATGAATTTAGAAAGATGTATATATATGGAACTTCTTTAGTAGGCATGGTATGTCTTGCCTTTACAACCTCGTCTGATCTATTTCAATTTCAGAAAGGTTTGGGGAATTCTTAAGCAGGCAAACTGCACAAGAAATACTACTTTCAACTGAAATCTTAAAGTCACAACTGTCACATGACGGAATATTTTTTCCATTATTGTAAATAAACAAATAACAAAATATCTTTCAACTCTTTTTGATTCTTAATTTATCAATAGTTATCAAATAGCAGTGACGCTGTGTGTCCCTATAGCAGTACTTACATTCAAAAGTTCGTATTTGATGATCAGTTTTGAAAAGAACTTGACTAAATCGAGAAGAAAGGATCAGTTATGCATTTATATTTTTCTTGTCCCTGAAGTTGACTTTTGGGATAAATCACAATGTATAGTATATCTTGTATTTGGCATGAAACAAGTATAAAATAGTATGTGTAGTAAACATATCAAAGTTGGTAAACATATCATTCCAAAAAAAATATACATTATGTTTCAAAATGCAATTCTCTTAACTTGGAGTAAACCAACAAGAAAATGGATCATCCCTAACTTGATTACTCAATTAATTTACAATGTCTTCTCGTCTCCTAATTATTTATCAAATATACACATATTAAGAAATGCATTGAAAGACAAAAATTTAACTATACTTTCCACTATTACCCTTTGTGGAGTCATAAATATATAGTATAATTTGTCTTCCAGAAAATATAAAACTTCAATAAATGAAAGGGCAAATATGAAAAAAATTTCAAACATTCATCTTAAACTTTGAATAATTCAACTATTTTGAACGTTGAAAAAACCCTCAAAAATTCAGTTAATTTGGGACAAAAGGAGTATATCTTTGTTCCTAAATATTTATCCAGCATTTATTTGTTAAGTAAATCATGTGTGGGAGTGAACAGAGGTTTGGAATTTCACAAGAAGTCTTTTGAAGAACTCGAGAAAAATGCCTATTGGTTTTTTCCCATTTAAGAACTCGAGAAAAGTGCCTATCCACTGCTAATACAATTATGTATACCCCTAAATTCAGGTTCAATCAAATAGAATTTGAAATTTTCTTTTAGGAAGTATGAATCTATGCAAGGTAGCTAGTAATTCGAGGAAGCCTATCGTTATTGGTGACTTACCAAATGATGTTCTACATGGAATACTAAAGTATGTACCCATTGAAGATGCTGCAAGAAGTAGCATCTTATCAAAGCATATGATATAGATATGGTTCACACAGCCACACCTTGTGTTTGATCGCCACTTTTTTCAGCATGCATCAAATAAAAAGGCTTCTCCCGCAAGCGTAATTCGAAAAATTCTCATGCAACATGATGGACCTATTCTGGGATTCTATATAATCTCAAAGACAGTATTCCAACTCGCTCAGTCAAATGTGGACCAATGCATCATCTTCTTGTCAAATCATGGTAATTCAAAAGCTCACTGTGGGTGTTACTAACGTTGGAAAATATGTTTTGCCTAATAGACTGTTTACTTGTGGGACATTGACACAGTTGAAGCTATCGAGGTGTATCTTTAAGCTGCCTGATGATACCCAATTCCCCAATCTTGTATCCCTTCAGTTAGAACGTTCTAAAACTTTTGGTCATCAAGGATCAGAAAACACACTTAATCTGCCAGTGCTTGAGACTTTGAAGTTAAGGCTTTGCGTAGGTGTTGAAAGTGTTAATATTGTTTCTCCTAAAATTGAGAAATGACACTTTCAACACCTATGAGTTTGTTCGAATTCAATATAAAAAAAATAATGGTAACTTTCAATAAAGCCTCTTCTCTCAAAGTTCTGTGCATTATTGTGACGCGTCTGTAATTATATAAAATTTATTAAAATATAAATTTTATAAAATGAGTCAAAATATATTAGTGCCAAATGAATATTATGGATTAATATAATTGGGTTAATTATATATAGGAAAAAATTTATAAATGGCATTTATAAGATATTAAATTTCAAGTTATCCCAATATTTTTTTTCTTTCAAATTTTAACAGTAAAAAACTGCAATATATAACAATTTTCCATTTTAATATTTGAAAAAAGAAAAACAAAAAATATTAAAAAATTAATTAATTCAAATCTGCAATTAACTATGATTAGCATAAAATGAGGAGAAGATAACTTAAACAACTTGGCTTCCTCAAATCTCTCAAAATAGTTCACTTATTTATGACCATTTATCTTCCTAAAAAATATTTGTTTTAATTTAGACTTCTTGCCTTTTACAAATTTTTTACTGGTGTATTCTGTTTCCATCTAGAAAATAAAAAAATATTTGATTTAAAATAAAAAATGATGATTTTGTATCCATACTAATACAACACGATGGTAAATGGAATTGCACACATTAGTTAATTTTTTTTCTTGATATAATTATGTGTAATAGTCCTTTTTGTTGCATTTATTGTGCAATTTTCAACCAAAACGATGGAAAAAAAAATCATTACCCAACACTTGTTGCTTATTTTTTACTTTGATTATTTTTTTGATATTTAAATGGCTTATAATGGAAGTTGACTTTTGGGATAAATCACAATGTATAGTATATCTTGTATTTGGCATGAAACAAGTATAAAATAGTATGTGTAGTAAACATATCAAAGTTGGTAAACATATCATTCCAAAAAAAATATACATTATGTTTCAAAATGCACATTATAATATTGAATCAAAGTATAATTTATACTAATAATAAAATAAAAATATGTCAAAGTTCTGGATATTGAACTAGTGTATATTCTATAACGATGTATAATGCTAGATATATCAATTTCATATAAAATTCTATATGCATACCAATTTTATACCAAAGATATGCTAAAAAAGGCATGTCAGGCTCATATAACTGCAATCCAAGAAAGTATATCAGGCACAAGTCCAACAATTTGTATTCACACCATTTTTATATAACAAATACACTAACATCAACCAATATTGTTGTTGTTTCACCAATGAGGCTTTTTACAAAATTGATGCGAAGTTTAAACATATCGTGTATTGTAAAGGTGTGATACCAATTTCATATAAAATGATTTCACAAAAATATACCAGTTCGAAGTCAAACAATCTATATTTACACCAATTTTATACAAAAGCTACACTAACAACAACCAATGTTGTTGTTGTTATATCAATTTTATGTAAAATGCATTCACAAAAATATACCAATGTCAAGTCAAATAGTCTAGATTTATACCAATTCTATACAAAAAAATATAGTAGCAACAACTCTATATACATATCAAATTTATATATTGTAAGATATTATACTAATTTCATATAAAATGCATTCAAAAAAAAATATATCAGTGTCAAGTCAACCAATCTATATTCACACCAAGTTTATACAAAAAATACACTAATAGCAATCAATATTGTTGTTGTTATACCAATTTCATATAAAATGCGTTCACAAAAATATACTAGTGTCAAGTCAAACAGTCTAGTTCATACCAAACTAATACAAAAACAAAAAAAAACACAGAACAACAAAATTATGACTATTTTATATAAACCAAACTTATGTCAACCAATTCAGTTTCATACCTGGTTTTATATATATATATATATATATATATATATATATATATATATAGACACACACACACACACACTGAAAGCATGCCAATATTATGACTATTGAACCAATGTAAATTTTACACAAATTTGATACAAGAAATATACACTAAAAATGTATACATTTGCATATTATAATTGTATTAAATTATACCAATAATAATAGAAAGAAAGTCATTTACCATCAAACTTTGTATTTTAAATTAGTATGAAATTAGTTTGCCATTAGTATTCAAACAAAACAAACATTCGTTTCTGGAGGCTAATATGCACAATAAAAATAAATAAATTGCGCAATTGCGCAATACAACATGAAAAGAAATCTTTATATTACATACACAAGATATTATTAAAATTATGTTTGAAAAAAAAATACAACAACAACAACAACATACCCAGTGAAATCCCATAAGTAGGGTTTGGGAAGGGTAGAATGTACGTATACCTTACCACTACCTCATAGAAGTAGAGAGGCTGTTTCCTAGGAACCCTCATCTCAAAACTCATAAGCAAAAAGAACTAGACATGACAAAAAGGAAAGGGAAGGGAACAGAAAGAACGACTAATAGTGAATAGCACATGATAGAATGTAAATATGATAAAACTAACACACATACGACAGATAATGAGAAAAAAAACAACACGTCCTCCACCTAACCCTACTATACCCCAAGGTTATACATCCACCTAACCCTACCAATTAGCTTATTACTCTAATTTGCGACCTCCACTTCTTTCTATCTAGTGTCATATCCTTAGTGAGATCAAGTTTTGCCATATCATGGCTGATCACCTCCCCCCAGTACTTCTTCGGTCTACCTCTACCCCTCCGTGTAGCTCCTAAGACCAACCTCTCGCACCTTCTAATAGAAGCATCGATACTTCTTCTCTACACATGTCCAAACCATCGCACTCTCGCTTCCCTCATCTTATCAGCCATCGGAGCCACCTCTAGCTTCTCCCGAATGGTCTCATTCCTAACCTTGTCACTCTTGATGTGACCATACATCTATCTCAACATCCTCATCTCTACAACATGCATCTTCTGGACATGTGCATTTTTGATTGGCCAATATCCCCCCCGCAAAGATGGTCTAACCACCAATCCGTAAAACTTACCTTTGAGTTTAGGTGGTATCTTTTTATCACACAATACTTCAGATACAAGCCTCCATTTAGTCCATGCTGCCCCAATACAATGTGTTACATCTTTATCGATATCATAACTATTCTGAATGATGGACCCTAGATACTTAAAGTTTTCCCTCTTGGGGATCGGTTGAGTGGCAAGCCTCACATCACAGTATGCTTCATCCTTCTTAACACTGAATTTGCACTCCAAGTATTTAGTTTTGGTCCTGCTCAATCTGAATTCTTTGGACTCCAAGGCGTGTCTCCAGGCCTCCAACCTATCATTAACTTTAGTCCGAGTCTCATCAATCAGTACTATGTCATCTGCAAATAACATACACCATGGTACCTCCTCCTGGATAGATCACGTCAGCTCATCCATCACCAAGAAAAATAAGAAAGGGCTCAACACAGATCCTTGATGGAGTCCCATCTCAACAGGAAAATACTCTAAGTCTCCTCCCACCATTCTTACTTGAGTTTTGACTCTATCGTACATATCCTTAATTGCCCTGATATATGCCATTAAGAAACCTTTCATCTCTAGACACCTCCATAAGACATCCCTTGGGACTTTGTCATATACTTTCTCGAGATCAATGAATACCATATGAAGGTCCTTCTTACTTTCCCTATATTTCTTCACTAATCTCCGAACAAGATAAATTGCTTCAGTAGTCGACCGTCCTGGTATGAATCCAAGCTGATTCTCTGAGATAGATACTATTCTTCGCACCCTCATCTCCACTACTCTCTCCCAGACCTTCATAGTGTGGCTTAATTGTTACAGTTTTGAATATCTCCCTTATTCTTGTACAGTAGAACCATTGTACTCATCCTCCATTCATCCGGCATCTTGGCAGTCTTCATAATAGCATTGAACAGTCTAGTCAATTACTCTATGCCACCAATCGCCCTGGCTTCCATCAAAGGCCCCTCTCGAAACCCCTAGTACCTCGGTAGCTACCTTTCTTATGTAATCAACGGTCGTGTCCCACATATTGTTCACATTACCTTCACTACTCCATGCCTCTAAGTTTCTCAACTTTTCTTCCATCTCACGGGAAAGGGCAAAAGTAAGGCCTCCCCATCTAATTCTAGGTTTGGCATACATAACCTTATTCTTCTTTTCTCTCTTGATCTCCATATCCATCACTAAAAGCCTATGTTGAGTGGAAACATTTTCACTCTTATTACTCTAATTTGCGACCTCCACTTCTTTTTATTCACTTTGCCCTGAACTTCATCATTCCACCACCAATTGCCCTGACGTCCACCAAAGGTCCCTCTTGAAACCCCTAGTACCTTGGTAGCTACCTTTCTTATGTAACCAACGGTCGTGTCCCACATATTGTTCACATTACCTTCACTACTCCATGCCTCTAAGTTTCTCAACATCTTTAAATCCACTAGCAGTTGCTCCGATATGCCCATTAAAGTCACCCCCAATGAAGATTTTTTCTATCTCTAGTATGGCTTGCACAACTCCATCCAGATCCTCCCAAAAGAGCCTTTTGACTTCTCCATCTAGGCCTACTTGGGGCGCATAAGCACTAACTACGTTCACTACATGGCTACCAACTACGAGTTTGATAAACATCATCCTATCATTAACCCTCCTAACCTCAACCACATAATCCCTAAGATTCTTGTCTATTAGGATACCTACACCATTTCTATCCCTAGAACACTTGACTACCACAACTAAAACCCATCCACGTCCCGTGCTTTGGTGCCTACCCATCTAGTCTCCTGGACACACGTTATATTAATATGTCTCCTTTTAAAACATTTAACTAATTCTATGGACTTCCCTATTAGTGATCCTATATTGCATGATGTTATCCTTAACTTAAATAAGCCTGTGACCCTCTTCCCACCCCTACCCCTTACCTCCAACCTCGGCCGACGACATGACCCTAGTCCATCATTATCTCCTGACGCCACTAAACTAAGAACTAAAAATATGCTAAATCTAGAGAAAACTGTATGACCTAACAAAGGAAAACCGAAAATATATTACTAATCAACAATTAGTTTCAAAATAAGACGAGTAAATCACACAAACATACCATAAATATGTAATAGTAAAAGGCCACACAAACAGTATCACACATACAAATCTGTAATACCAAAAAATCACATATAAATAATGTATATATAAGGTAAATATATAGCAGTAATCAAGACTTCACGCATAAATATGTATCAGGAGCAAGTATCAGTACAATCAAGAACTCAACAGAGGATTACTATTCTACAGAATTTGAAAAGTTTTGCATTATATCTTTGAGTAAAAGAAGAAGATAAGTACAAAAGCATGACAATCAATATAAAATACACAGATTATAACATTAGTTGAATAAGAACAGTAAAGTGTAGTGGTAATCATACAACACAAAGTGTAAGGATAATTATAGCAACAATAAAGTGTAAGTAGAAAGATATCACCTAGAAAGGAAGGATTCTTGCCGGATTCTGAAGTTAGCCATCGTCGGAATCTGGTATGTCACTAGAATCTGGTATGTCATCGGATTCTGAAGTAGCGTAAATGAATGAACTTGAATTTCTTTCCCAGGAGAGGAAAGAAGGGAGAATTAAGAAGATCTCAAGAGCAATCGCTGGAGTTCTAGTGAAATAGATCTGTAAACACTAGAATCTAACAAACTTTCAAAGATTGAATTAATCCACAATAGGAAGAAAGAAGAAAATGATTTTGTCATTTTCTCTGAATTCTTGATTTTGGTATCACTAGTTTCATATTGTGATTGTGAATTTATTTTTGAATAGATTGTGATATTTTGAATTTGCTTCAGAAGGAGAAGACACTCTTGTTGGATTGGTTGTTTCACCAATTTGAGGTAAGTGGATTCTAAATCTTGTTGAGTTTAATTGAACCTGATATCTTTTTTTCTTTGGGTATTTGGGGATTAGTGACATGTTTTAGCGGATGTGATGTGGTAGTAGGAATATTGAGGTGATGATATGTATGAATTAACTATTAAATTGTTGTGTACTTGTTATTAATATTGACTTGTTAGTTGATAATATGAATTGAGCTTGTATTTTTCGATTATTGAAAGTGGAGATTATTCATATGGGAGCTAGTTATGGAGAATTGTCTCATGTTATTATAGAAATATTTGTTGAGATATGTGATGATTGACTAGTTTGTATAACCTAGCATTTGTTTAAGTTGTTGAAATGAACACTAGTGAAATGTGGACTCAATGAGGAGTAGTCCTAAGCTATAATGAGGATGGGTTAGTAAAAACTTAAGCTATAATATGATGTGATTATTATGTGATGTTTTGACAATGATACAAGTGTTGAAAGAACAGTAAGATTGATTTTACATGGTCATTGAATGTATGGATTGTGTGACTTCCTTACATACTCTCATACTCACATGAAATATCATCATCTGTTGCATAGAAACATGTCAAAGGGAAATGATTCTGACAAATAGAAAAAGAAAATAAAAATAAAAATTGACGGAAAATGGTTTCGACTAGATATAGAAGATAATGCCGAAGGAAAATAGTTCTAGTAGATACATTATCCATGTATGGCTCTCATGGATTTTGATCTAGTTATATCAGTAGATATGTTTCATATGACATACATATATCACGATTATTTGACATTGCATAAAATTGCTTGCATATCATGGTATTCCATTTCAATCCACTCGATCCCATTCCTTGCTTTAAATGTTAATTGTACTAAGTGTGATATGTTGATTGACTTTGATACTGTAAATTATTGAGATTGATCTGTTGAGATGTTGTGGACTAAGATTATGATTACATACATTAGCTATATGGTGTATGCTGTCCTTTCTTGCATGCAGGTTTATAGTTTGGAGGTATGTGGTTAGGATAGAAGGAGTACTTAGTTCTTTATTCTCTACCTGCGTTTAGGTTCTCTTCTTGGGTACTTTTGGTACTCATCCTTATTTTTCTACACATATGTGTAGGTTGTGAGCCCATATCCTGTTGATGTTCCAATTTCTTTTATAGACCAAGTTGTGATAGATTGAGATGTAGTTGCTTGTGCCTACTATCAAGACTGTCAAATTTTCTTACCAATTTTGTTCTATTTGAAAACAAATACTATTAAGATTTGTGTTATTTCCTTTGAAATTCTATTATATTAGAGCCTTGTACATGTGATATCTGTTCTGGAATAATTTTAAATTTGGTTATGATCCCATGTACTTTATCCTATGTTATTTATATTATATTATTATTTTAGCTTCCGTAATATTCTATTGTTATCTATTTAGGTGATCTCGTCTCGGTGGGTTAAAGACAAGTTCTATTACACCTGATTTTAGGGCGTGAAAATTTGATATCAGAGCTCTAGGTCCATAAGTCTCACATGTATATAAGCCCAGTCGAATAGAGTCTCAAAGATAGGCACAAAGATGTTCGTTGCATATCTTTGAGGGGCTATGAAGATGTAATAACCCAAACTTCGTATGACCTTAACGAGGCAAGAAAAGGTGTTTCAGGGTGTTTTTAACTAAGGTGCCCCATCAAGGAGCCCTTAACGATCTGCGGACTTCACCAATAGCCATAATGATGGCTCGTGGATGTGGTCATGGCCCATTATCTAGGTTGCCAATGAATTATGCCACCACAGTCACACACCATGACTTATAGACCTCACCACGGACCATGGACCTCACACGAAAACACCGTATCAACATAGGGCTCCCTTTCACGAGTGGTTTTCACGGACCATGGTGAGGTCCACGGTTTGTGGACATGGTCTATGAAGATGCCTAGTCTAGCCTTCAAGCCTCATTTTAGTATGGGTGTTTTGATAATTTTCCATAATTTGAAGTTTATTTAGGACGTTGAATGACTCTTTTAACCTCCTAAGCCAACCCTTATGCTTACATTCCATTTCCATGTAAGCCTAAACACTTAGTCTCTCAATTCTAACTCCCAAAACACTCTCTAGATCCTACATTCAATTGCAAGCTAAGGATTTATCTAGAGTTCAAGGTTCAAGCTGATTTCTTCTCAAATTCATAAATCTAAGCTTAGGTATGTGGGATTCATCCATGATTTTCTTTTAATAATGGAGCCCAAAACTAATTTCATCTACTTTCAAAGTATGATCTAAATGAGAGTTTTATGATTTGATCTTCAAATGTTGGTATTATGACATCAAAATGATGATTTAAACATGAATTAAGCTTTATTCTATTAGTTTACACGATTCTCATGAGATTTGAACTTACACGACTTGATGATCTAAGCTATCATGCATGGGTAATCTCAATTATGTCCAAATGTTCATATATTCATGGATTATGCATGTTTTTACTTAATTATGTTGATTTAAACTTAATTCTCATGTACTCATGCTTTACTCTCATTTCTCATACATGATCATGCACGTACAAGGCTTCTATATAGGTTTTGGTTATCAACATGGTAACGATTATGGTTATGGATATGATTTCGATATGAATAACACTATTACATGATAATGATTATAATGATGATTATGATATGGCTTTAAGCATTCAAAGATGTGAACACACCATCATGTACATGTTATGAATGAGTTATTTCTATGCATGCAACCACATTTTTGAAATATGATTTGCCTTTTGAGCCCAAAAATGAATGATGGTGATGATTTATGAGAAGCATGAGTACATGTATATACTATATAATCCATGACATGTTGACTCAGCACAGAATGATATTTGAGGAGAGAGACTATTTCTAAAGGTCATTATATAAAGCCTACTTGCCTCATAACTAGGTGCCGTCGTAGGTTTATGTTCTTATTTTCAATATGGATGATTATGTTTCATGACCCACTAAGTAGGCTACTCTTTCTCTAGTATAGATGCAATATCAGGATTAGATGTAATAACTCACATAGTCTTACATGTCAGTTACAGTTACATCCCCACTTATGTTTATTTACTATAACATTCATGCATCATGGTATTCATGACTTTTTGATATGATGATCTCTTCTCTATTTTATTTTTATATATATGCCCTTGTTCATGTAACTTTTTTATACAACTTAACACTATATATATATATATATATATATATATATATATATTACATTGCATGCTCACATACTTAGTACATTTAAACATATTAAGACATACTCTATGTTTATATTATATCACATTGTAGGTGTAGGTGATCCTATTATCTATTCTCGTGGCTAGATTTAGGTTACTAGATGATCCCGACTAGGTGAATCTTCATGCTTTGGGGACAAAGCCTTCTATCTTTATTCTTATGATATGGTTATGTATTAAAATTGTCCTTTCTTTACTTTAAGGGTGAGCTAGGACCTGTCTAAGCCCCCATCCATGTTATGATTTAGAGGCATTGTTGGACATGTCACTTTGATTTTAGACTTGTACTTTTTTCATGCTATGTAAAACTCCTACGTTATGCTATGTCAGCTTCTACTTATTATGTTATTCTCCTTTGTCTACCTTGTATGCCTATTGTATGCTAAGAGACTTGGGTGAGGTACCTTTGGGTTCCTTATTCGTCGTGTTACGACTAGGGCCCTAGGCTTGGGTTGTGACAGACTTGGTATCAGAGCATTAATGTTTTGAAATAGTCGTAGGAGTCCAACATGCTGCATCAAGTAGAGTATAGTGATAGGTGTGAAGTATGGCACATCTATTAGTAGGAGGCTACAAGGTATTTTAGGAAAAGTTTCACTTTTTTATGATTCATGTCGTGCATAAAACGTATCCTAAGGTTTCCTAACTCTAATAAATGTTCTTTGTGGACTTTTATAGACGCTGCCTCCAACAAGAGCACCTTAGCCTAGAGAGGCTCCTATTAATGAGAATCAAGCTCCTCATGATCCTATAGAAGAGTCAGTTACTAATGTTGAGTTTTGGACCACAATTACTGTGATGGCCTGGGCTATGGCTACCCATGTTGGGCAGGTTGTTGCTCCTCCTCATATGCCTAACCTAGCTGCTAGGTAAGGGATTTTTCATAGATGAACCCTTTGAAATTCTATGGTTTCAAAGTTGATGAAGATGCCCAAGAATTCATTGGTGAGATATACAAAGTGTTGGCTATTATGGGGTTGTCTTCAATAGAGAAGGCTAAGTTTTCTGCTTATTAACTAAAGAGAGTGGCGTAAGTGTGTTTCACTCAAAGGGTGATTGAGAGAGTGAGTGATGATAGAATTGGTTGGGAGGAGTTCAAATCTATTTTTCTAGATCATTTCTTCCTTCTTGAGCTTAGGGAGTCAAAGATGACCAAGTTTATCAACCTAAGCAAAGGAGTATGAGTGTAAGGGAGTATGCCCTCAGGTTCACCAAGCATTCAAAATATACTCCTATACTGGTTTTTGATCCCCGTGCTAGAATGCACAAGTTCATTTCAAGGTCTCAAATTTAGTGGTCAAAGAATGTTGTACTGTTATGCTTATTAAAAAGATGGACATCTCTCAGCTTATAACTTATGCTGATCAAATTAAAGGTGAGAAGCTCAAGGAGAAGAGAATAAGGGAATCTAAGAGGACCCAATTTAATAATGGGTTTTCCAATGCTAGGAGTAGTGGTGGAAATGGATATCCTCAATAAGGCCAAAGATCTCAAGGACAGGGCTCAAGCCCAATTTAAAATCAAAGGGGTGCTACTGATAGGATGACTAATCCTAGATGTAATGTATATGGAAAGAATCATGTGGGTAGATGTTTGATCAAATCAGATGCTTGGTTTGGGTGTGGCAAGATGCAACACAAGCTTGCTAAATGTCCTCATGTTCCCAAGAAAGGTCAAGGAGGTCATCTCCTAGGATAAATTATTTCCAGTGGTCAATGCCAACCAAGGGTTCAGCCAGGTGTTGTTCAATGCATCAACAGGCTTTATGCTCTTTATGCTAAATAAGAGGTGGAAGAGATTTCAGATGTAGTGATTGATATGTTGAAAGTCTTTGATTTTTATATGTATGCTTTGCTTGATCTGGGTGCAACTTTATCTTTTGTCACTCCTTTCTTATCTATTAAGTTTGGTGTGAGTCCTGAAATCTTAAGGGAGCCATTCTTAGTTTATACTCCCATGGGTGGGTAAGTTATGGCTCGTAGGACCCAAATGGTCAAATTCTAATTCCCAAATGAGCCTATTCTTTAGTGGGTGGATAGTGACTTAGCTTTCAAAGGTTGGTTTATCTCTTACCTTAAAGCCCGAAAGATGATTTCCAAGGGGTGTATCTACCATATAGTAAGGGTTAGGGATATTGATTTTGAGTCTTCCACTCTTAAGTTAGTTCTTGTGGTAAAGAGTTTCCGTATGACTTTCCTAAAGAATTTCCCAATATTCTTCCTAAAAAGGATTTTGGCATATATCTTCTTCCTAACACTCAACCCATCTATATTCCTCCTAACAGAATGACACCAGCAAAATTGAAGGATCAGTTAAAGGATATGTTCGAGAAAGTCTTTATTAGGCCAAGTATATCACCATGGGTTGCTCCTATTTTATCTGTGAGGAAGTAAGATGAGTCACTTCTGATGTGTATCAACTATCGACAATTGAACACGGTGACTATAAAAAATAAGTATCCGTTACTAAGGATAGATGATTTATTTGATCAATTGCAAGGTGCTACCCATTTATCCAAAATTGATCTTCATTCTGGTTATCATCAATTGAGGGTAAGGGAGTGTGATATTCCCAAGACAACTTTCTGGACTAGATATGGACCGTCTGAGTTTGTGGTGATTGATTAGCCCATATTTCGAACTCATTTTGGGGCTAGTTTGCAAAAAAATGTTTTCCTTAATGTGCTATTATTTCTAATCTCTAACTAATATCCCTGTGTTATGTCAGAAAATGGAATTAAATGTGTATAAATGGACAATACTTGACAAATCTTGGAAAAGGAGCAAAAGTGTCAAAAAGGTAGAGCAAAGCGACATCACTTACATATTCAGCGACCCGTCGAACACTAAAAAAGATGCCTAGCATTGCTATAACAAAAGTTCAAGTCTAAGTCAGGAAGGTGATTAGAATTGACATTGCCAAACATATTTGGCATACTGCTAAGTGGCTTAAGAGACCGCCTAAAGTTGCAGTATGCAAAGCCCCAAAATCATGACTAGAAGGCGATGAGAGAGAAACTTCAGTGAATCACCAAACTGTATCAGCGGAGTGAAGAGCTATCACCTATGATGTAGAGAAACAAGCCTTAAGAGGATGCAGAGGAAAGCGGTCAAATTCACATTTCGGTGATGGCCGTCCTTGACTGCCGAATGATAACTCGAAGCACAAACTCTTATATATTTTGCATGGATTATTTAAGCAAATTAGAAAGGATATAATACATATCATTCTTCTTAGTTTTATAGAGAGAGTAGCAGTACATAGAACATTCCTTGCTCTAGAGTGCAAAGAAGTGATAGGGTTTCAAGTTCTTGGGAAGAAAAACATGAGGAGATCTTCTGGTGTTAATCAACTTTTCTCTATTCAATCTTGTTACCCATCACTTTCAGCTACTATTTTTGGTATTGAATTTCTAATTTCTAGCATGAGTGGCTAAAACTCCCCATGTTGGGGGTGTGCTAATGATATGGTTCTTGATTTATCTGTTGAGTCTTTGATATTTTGACTTATTTGTTGTTAACTTAAGTGAATTTACATTCATTCCTCTGTTTAATCTATAATTTCAAGGTTGCAAACTTGGGGTTCAATTTAGATCTCTAATTATTGCTTTGACCGGAGTGATTAGAGTATGGAATAGATGTAATAACTAGAAACCTCCTGGAGTTTCAGTTAGAGTCCAATACTATGGATTCAATGGTTAAGGTTTTAGGAGTTTTGTTGAGACTTCTTAGGCCAAGCATGTTCTCGACGGTTCGTATATGATATCATAATTGAATCATATGAAACACTTTTGTGTCGTAATTGAATATGGGTTACAAACAACCTAGGCTATTCACTCATTATTGACTCATTTAGTCAAATATTAAGACCTATCTAGTAGATCAATTTCCTTATTTGCATATCCCTAACTTTTCCTTTAATTTGTTGATTAATTCACTGATTAGATATTATGTAGTTGAATCTTGATTTTAATTATTGTAATCTCCCAGAACCTACAATTGCTCAGTCCAATAAACCACTTCAATTTGTGAACCACGATTCCCTGTGGGATCTGACCCTAATCTTTAAAGTTAGGTTATTATGCTGATGATGACTGCTCTTGCTTCTTTTGAGTATCTGGGTTGAGCGACAAAAAAATGGCATCGTTTCAGGGAACCGACGAGTTCATGACTAAAGAGTTTGTTGAGCATTGTTTATAGCTAGAATTATTTTACTGCTTTCTTGTTGTTTTTGCTGTTGAAAAATAGGTGTTAAGATGGAAGACGATGGGAGCGTCCATGGTGAGAATATTGGAGACACTAATGATATGCAGGGTGTTATTTGGGATCAAGTGGGAAGCATAGGTTCTATCCAATTACCCCCATTGGCCAGAGGAGTTAACTTTATGTGACAAGCACTATGTTGCAATTCCTTTAGCTGAAGGGATTGTTTGGAGGACTTGTCCATGAGGATCCTCATGAACACCTCAGGAATTTTGTTGATGTCTGTCTCCCATTCAATTTTAGGGGAGTGAGCCAAGAAGCGATTAGACTGAGGCTATTCCCATTCTCTATCACTGGAGAAACTGTGAGGTGGATAATTGAGTTGCCTTGTGATTCTATCACTTTGTAGGAGAAACTTAAAGATGTGTTCCTCGAAAGATTTTCCCCTCCTTAAAAGATGGTAAAGATGAGAAAAAGTATTGAGAACTTCAAATAAATTAAAGGTGAGCCATTGTATGAGACATGGCGTCGGTTTTGAAAACTTTTACATCAATGCTCTAATCATAGTCTTTCGAAACATTTGCTATTGCAATACTTCTATGTAAGCCTCGACATAGTTAACAAAGGGGTGGCTGACCAGCTGGTGAGAGGTGGAATCATGAAATAAATGTTCACTGTAGCTTTTGACCTTTTAGATGATATGATAAAAATTAACCAAGCATGGTACACAAGGGATGACCTCGTATCTTTATGTCATAGGGGTCTATCCAAATAACAACTTGTTAAGGATCATGAAAGGGATGAAAATATGGTTAAGATGCTAACTAAGCTTGACCTCTTGACTAAGTATGTTATGAAAGGAAATCATAAGAGTATAAACAATGTGGGGGCTGCTAGTGAGGTGATGTTTGATAGTGCACCATTTGAAGGTGGTTATAATGAGAAGGTATATTAGATGGGCAACCAAATGGTGGGTTCTCGACTGGCTTTTCCAAGGCCACCCGAGAATCAAGGTTAGAACAATAATAATGCTGGATGGCGAGATCGCGCATGGCCTGATCAACCTCAAGTCGGGGGTTGGAGAAACCCTGATGGGGTGGGAAATAGGTATGTTTTGTCCCATGATAGGGTGAAAACAACTGATCTTGCGGTAAATCCAGAGTCTCTGGACTGAAGATATGCTAACCTGAATCATGAGCAAGGTTGAAGCCTCTGATAAAATCTTGAAGAAGATGAAATCTGATTTCTCATAGTTGAGTCAAACAGTAACATCATATTCAGCTTTTATCAAGCATTTGGAGACTCAACTTGGTAACATATCGGCCATCTCAACCAATGACCAAAATATGGTTTGCCTAGTGACACAGTAGCCAATCCTAAGGGTACTAATCAATAATGTTTAGCTGTCATTACTCATAGTGGAAGAGTGGTAGAAGGTACTAAGCCCCCACTTGTTGTTGAAGAATGTCGGAATGAAGTAGGAGAAATGAAGGTGCAGTGAATATTGATGTCGAGGAGAGTGTAGCTGATGATGGAAGTGGTGATGTCTTGGAAATTCCGAGAGTGATGAAAAGAAAAGGTTGAGAATGATGCTGTGAACATTAAGAAAACCTTTCCCAAAAATTTGAGTTCAGCTGTGAGGTTGAAAACACATCAAATTAAGATTGATCCTCTATTCCATCAGTGACTGAAGAAGAAAGAGAAGGATGCCAAATTTCAAAAATTTCTTTCTATGTTCAATTCTCTTTCGATAAATGTTCCATTTGTTGAGGCACTAACTAAAATGCCAGGATATGCCAAATTTATGAAAGAGTTGATGTCAAAGAAATGAACCCTAGAGTGTGAGATGATTAAGGTGTCTCATAATTGCAGTGTTATCTTGACAAAGGTTCTAGTTGTGAAGAAAGAGGACTGTGGTGCATTCACAATACCTTGCACTATTGGCACTTACAGATTAAACAAGACACTATGTGATTTAGGTGCAAGCATAAATCTGGTGCCCCTATCTATATTTGAGGAATTAGGGCTGGAAATTTCAGACCCCATATATGAGGGGTATGAGAGATGCAAGAAAATAAGCTTTGGAAATTTTTGGAAAACTAATAGTGTTTACGAGAGGGTTTTATAAGTCGTAAGATAGACTATGGTTCGTACATAGTTTTGTGGAACCTGGTCAGACCTGATAAAATTTGAGATCTTTCAGGAGTTCAATCTATGACTCTTCAAATGACCTATAAAATATTTTACGAGCTGTAGACCATCTCATAGAATGAGAATTAGAGAAAGGGGTCTCTAAAAGCTATAGGACGAAACCCCTATCTACAGCCCGTAGAATGGACCACAACCCATAAACAAGGTCTTGTGGTCATGTCTGGTGATTTTACAAGGAAAGTTCCAACCTTTACTATTCCCTTAATATCCTTATCTAGCCCCTCCATGATTACTCATGCAATACCAATCTCCTCCCTCATCAGGTCGAGTCCTCATAGCGTGAGTCATACTTACCAACCCTTTAGACTTCAATCTCCTCCCTCATCAGGTCGAGTGTGAACGATTCTAATTGCCTAAGTTCTAACATGAGTTTGTATATGTGTCTACTTTAAATCATCATATATATTAGCACACAATGAATTAGATGCTAGATGACTTGCCAAATAAAATCTCTTTGAATTATCTTTCCAACGCAATTGGTTTCACCTCATTTGGAGTTCGGACGAAAAGGTTATGCCTATTTTAGTAAAGCACTATCAGGCTGCCAGTTTCTACGACCCACTCTACAGGCCGTGGAATGAATTATGGCCCATAAACGGGCTTTCTTGGAATTAGTTCGACCATTTTAAAAAGAGTATTTTAGCCCTTTCCTCACACTCCAAGCCCAATACCACATCGTTTTGCCTCTATTACGCCCCATATCAGCCCTTTTCAACCCTAATCTACCTCATTCATCCTTATTACAAAAAACTCTAGGTTCCAAACTTCTCCCAAGTTCTTCAAGGTCTTCAAAGGAGAGTGCAAGCTAGCATTTTGATTTCTTTACCTCCAAATCAGATTTTTCCTTCATTAAGTTGACAAGGTATGTGAGTTTGATTGTGGGAGCCTTCTTTCCCACAAATTCAACCATTTCTCTTCTCCACTTCATGAAATTTATGGATCTTTATGGGTATTTTCTGAACTCTTGCATATGATGTTACTACTATGCATTCTATGATGGTTTATTTTTATACATTGTCATGAAGTAAAATATCATGTGAAATTTATGAATTTATATAAATATTAAGGAAGTCTTACCTATGTTTTACCTGAGAAGTTGAGTTTCATATTCCCATGTCCATGTTTTAGAAGATGATGTATATATGATTATAATGGGTTGATTAAGAACGATTCAAACTAATTATTTTCCACTATGTGTCTTAAAATGTGATTTCCAAATAATAAGGGTTTAACTACAATGATGATGGGTTGATTTGAATAGCTTTAAAACAAATTGATTTTACTCCTCTCTTTCCTTATACTCTTGAAATGTATGATTTTAAGTACATATACATGTACCCACCATGTTTGACTAAATTTACTTGACAAGGATTTTTATGTTGATGAAAGATTATTGCATGAATTATAAGACAACATATTATGATAAATTATTGGCTCCTAAGCATGTACAAATTATTGGCTCCTAAGCATGTACTGAACTCATGAAAAGTTCCTATGATTTGTATATAAAATATTGAGCCTTTATTCTATATTTTTACCCTTTGTGAGTGAATAATGTTTACATGAAGGGGTCAAGAATAATAACTATTTTACCCTCATGTACTAACTAAAGCTCACTAGAAGGGGTTATGCATATTACAATCTCCACCCTCATGTGACACGCAATGCCTACTAGAAGGGTCAAGTTTATGCCATGTTTTTATCCTCTAGTATAAGGTATATGCCCACGTTTAGGGGTCAAGTATTTGAATGAGCTACTCATGCCATGCTATCTTATTTTTGTAAGTCATTCGAGTTATGATTAAATTTATGATTATTTCAAATATTCCGTGGGACTAGACTTAGTACCGAAAGAGGCTTAAGGTAGGGGCTTGACCCAAGGGGTCCTTATATACAGTCTTGGTTTCTTAACTATGTGCCACAATAGGTTTATATTATTTCCCTAAACGGGTTTTTACTAGTGGATCCATCTAGGACAAGTTCCCCTTGTTTACCTTGGCAAGTAGGCCACTTTTTCATTCGATGTACAGTGAACATCGAGATTCCAAGTAGTAGCTCACTTGGTCTTATATATCTGTTGGGGTCTCCTCCCACATATGTATGATAAATTATGCAAGTTTGACTATCTTCATGCATATTTTAGCGTAAGCATTGATTATACATGTCATATTGAGCTTATGTCTATTGATTATTATTATGCATCTTGATTATTATGGCTTATATTCCTTGTGACATTGCACCCCGCATACTTAGTACATTCCAAGTACTAACACATATTTTTTGCCTATATGATCTAACTATATAGGAACCAGAGCCTTTTTCCATCCTCCTCCTCCACGTGGTTAATCGGTTCAATGAAGGCTTGCTATTGGGCCACTCTATTTCTTTTGGATACTATTTTTAAGGGTGAGCCCGGGAGATGTCTTAGCCCCCGTTCCATTCGATTTAGAGGTGTTGTTGGATACATAGGTTGTATGTTATAAGCTCGAATCTTATTATGTCTATGTATTGTTAGAGTTTTCCCTTTGTCCCTTATCTTTTTTTGTGGTGAATGTTTGTTATGTTGTCAAAATGGAAGCCAAGACCCTAAATGCCCTCATAGCGTGAGTCATACTTACCAACCCTTTAGACTTCTTTGCTATGTGATTCATTCTTATCCTCTTCCCTACTAAATCCCCATAGCGTGAGTCCATTAGAAATTATGTGCTACATATTTATTGCACTTCTATGCTTCCGTGAAACTAAGGATGTGCTATGTATGCTTAAGAGGTTTGTTTGGGACCATTTTGGGTTCCCATTCGGCATGTCACGTCTAGGCCCTTGGCTTGGGTCATGATAAACTTGGTATCAGAGCACTAGGTTTGTAAATAGTCCTTGGTAATCCAATACACTGCGTCGAGTAGAGTCTTGTTCATGGTTGTGAATTGCGACACAACTATGAATATGAGGCTATGAGGCATTTTAGGAAATGACCCACTTCTTCATGATCCATGTCGTGAGGTAGAGCTAAATCCTCTAACGTTTATTTTTGATTCCTATCCATTACATCCCTCGCTTGGGATCAATTTCCCAATAATGACATATCAAATGCGGATATTCACAATGCTTTATGGCTATTGGCCAAAGTTGTAACTACTCAACCAAGTCAACAGGCAGGTTCCCCCAAGATTTCAAATGATAAGAGGATAGAGAGGAAGGCTAAGAGGGCCAGAGTTGATGGTGCTTCATCTTCTACTAGTCTGCCGGCCCCAAGTGCAAAAAGGAAAGACTCCCTTTAGCCATTTGTCAAGGGTGTGGCAAGAAGCATCAAGAAAAGTGTTTGGATGGAACTGAGGGTTGTTGCAAGTATATTATATGGCAGTATTGGGCATAAGATGAGAGATTGTCCTGTGGCTTATGCAGAAGGGGGAAGAAGGGCTCTATTTGGAGATAGACTCAGATATGCTAAGCCTTGTGGTAATGGTGCACCAAATCATCCTGGATGCCTAATGTGTGGATTGAATCATTCCGACACATGCTTGAGAAACACGGGTGTATGTTTTTAGTGTGGTAAGATGGCCCACAAGATTGTTGATTATCCATATACTCAAAGAAAGGGTAAAGATGACCGTTCTCTAGGACATAGCGCACATGGAACTCAAAAGGCACAAGGTGATGCCAAGGGTGGTGGTGCTATTATTCATAAGTATCAAGGCAAGGGTATTGGTGGTCAAGCTTCTCCTACATGCCACAAGTATTGAAGGTACCACTCGAAAGATTGTTTGGCCGGTTCAGTGCATGTTTTTGGTATGGCGCAAAGGATCATAAGTTGAGACATTGTCCATGGGTTACTAAAAATTATAAGGATGACCATCAGCAATCTCAACCATACCCCTCTAAGGGTCGCTAGGCTTAAGATGGTGCTTTACTAATATTTTAAAGGTTTATGATTATAATATGTATGCTTTATTAGATTCGGGTGCTACTCTTTCTTTCATTACTCCATTTGTTGCTAATAGATTTCATATGTGCCCCGAATTATTATGTGAACCCTTTGAGTTATCTACCCTCGTTGGTGAGTCCATTATCATTAGAAGAGTCTATAGGGGTATCTCATGTCCATATTGCATAGAGTCTTCCCTTATAATTTTGTTGAGCTTGACCTAGTAGACTTTGATATCTTTCTTGGGATGAATTGGTTACATGCATATCATGCTTCCGTTGATTGTAGAATTCGCAAGGTTAAATTCCAAGATTCTTTATGAGCCCGTCCTTGGGTGAGAAGGTCATAATATGGTGGTGAAAGGTAGGTTTATCTCTTGTCTTAAGGTCCAAAAATTGATTTCTAAGGATTGTATTTACCATGTTATAAGGGTTAGGGACGTGGGGTCTAGAGTACCTCCTATTAAGTCAATTTCAGTGGTCAACTAGTTTCTTGATGTCCTTCTCGATTAGTGATCACGCGCAAGTTATACCTCTCTTTTGGATGATAATACGGTCCTTGTCAAATATATAACCTAACCAAGGTTAGGGTCGAACCCACAGGGAATACTTCAATAAGAAAATAAACTACACTAACTATAACAGAAGAGAATCAATAATGGAGAGCAACGTGGTATTGTGTTCCCCATGATTCACCTACTCAATAACACCGGATAACCCAATTCTCAACTAGAGTATAGCGTGTTGGACAGTTATTTAAGTTCACCAAGCCCTTTGGTCAAAGGTGAGAGGTAAATTTCACTATGCGACTTGGCCAATCTCCATAGTGTACAATACTAACCAATACCTATAGTCCCAGTTAACCTCCCCTTGGTCTAGTTCAGTTGATTAGACGAGAACACATCATCGAATCCTGTTATTAATCTCTTTTCTTATTCATTACTACCTTGATCGGGAAAGTAATACTAGACAAGTTCTAATGTTGGCCACCACTAGAAAACATGCAAAACGAAGATAATTGATTAATACAAGCAAATATCCATTCCAAGAATTGCAAATTACTGGATTTATTTGGTTAGATCTTCATGGTTTTCACAAACTTAAGTTGTGGATTTAGCTACTCATATTATGGGTAGATCAAGAAATCATGAATTGAGAAAACATAATTAAACACTTACCCAATTGAATTGAGAATCAAGCAAATCCAAAATTGATTGAGAATCACAAGATATGAAGATCAAATTAATTCACAAATGTATTCTCTCAATTTTATCTCTAGGTATGGTATTCTAACCCTAATTACAATGAAACCGATGGCTCTCTATGCAAAATGACCTAAAAATATTATTTATAGTAATTACAATTATGTCCTTAATAAAATAGAAAAACTGATTGGCGAACTCCACGAAACCTATCTACGACTTGTAGAGGCTTCTAAGAGTCGTAATCAGGGTCTTGTAATCTGCTCTTGGGATCTTAGACTTTACTTTTATGAACCATCTTCATGACTTGTATATTGATTTATGACTCGTACTTCAGACTCGTAGGCTTCAACTGCTTCATCGATCTCATATAGCTGATGTTCATACTTCAACCTTTATTGAAATTTATCACGAAACTACCTGTACGACTCGTAGAATGTCCTATGACTCGTAGAGTGTCTCGTAAATCACCAAAAACCAAAAAACTTTAGAACTTTTTCCTAAAGTCATGCCAACCTGCTTTCCTGCAAAACTAAACACAAAAATAGATAAAAACCATAAATGTCGTATTAAGAACACACCAAATCCTAAGTTTTAGGCATCAAAAGTGTTGTATTTCAACAACACGTCAACACCCTTAACTTAAAATTCTTGCTTGTCCTCAAGTGACAACTCAATCTATATAAACAATATAGTAACACACAGACCTCAACTCAATGGCATACATCATATACAATTCAAACTCAGATACCCACACCAACTTTTGAAAACAGGATCAAATAGCTATTTGGCAAACAAATGCAAACTGGTGCATGTGACAACACAACTATGACAAGCAAGAGAATATCAATATTCCGTAATCACTGAACAAGTCAAATGATAACAATGCAATGCAAGTGCCCTCATAAAAAGAAGTCCCATATTTGACACTCAATGATGATTTCATATTTAGCTTTGGGACTGTGCAAAAATACTCACTCTCACAAAAGATATTCATGCATGATGACTAATACCGTTGGCTTGCCCTGATACTCATGACTCAAACCTTCAACTAACTAGACTAGGATCACTTTAGGACTTTCTAGGCTTGTAACATATGCTCAGAGGGCTTTGGTGTTGCATTTTAGAAAAATAGTAACTAAAGGCCCTCCTTGAAGCTGCATTTTTCATCATTTTCACCTTTCCAACTCTATTCTTTTCACCTTATTCTTCCTTTTTCCTCATTCAAGCTTTTTTGGGTGTTTTCTTCTCATTTTTTAGCTTTTGCCTTGTTTTTACACTTTATTTTGCTTTTTAGCTCATATCTAAGGCATTTTTTCCTTTTCTTGCACCCGATACATGATTTGTTTTCTTTTTCTCCTCATTTCCAACTCACCACCTTATTTTTATGCTTTACCCTTACACCGCATTTTTTATTTTTCTTGCACTCGGCACATGATTTTTCTTCTTTTTATCCTCATTCCCAAATCACCACCTTATTTTTGTGCTTTACCCATACACCTACCACCCTTAACTTACGCTTTTAGCCTATATTGATGTACACAATATCTCTCCTTCGAACCAGGGCCACCTTTTGGAGCCACCCTCAATTTAGACATTTTGTCTCAATCAAGGTTTCAAGGTTTCTCACTAGATAAGACTAGGCTAATTAAATGTTTTGGAAGAATTGGTACATGTAAGGCTCAAATATTTGGAAAAAGGGATAAAACATCATTTGGTTGGTCATTTTAGGATAAGTGGACTAATTAAAGAACAAAGGCCTAAGATCCTTTCCTAATCCATTTAATCTACAATCTAACTTAGAGTAACAGGTCAAGTTCTGAGTTAGCACAAAATACATGAATTTGACAAAATACGCTCATATTCAAATGGCATTGCATACATTATCAACAAAAGACTCACAGATCATGCTTCATATCTCAAATTACCCTCACTTATCAGAACAAATATTGCCAAACATCTAAACATGCATGGTTTCCATCTAACTACTAATCAAAATATTTTTGGTGCGTATCATTTTTCAAAATAAAACATAAAAACATATTATATACCATAAGTATTAGTACTATATGCTACAAATATTATCTAAATATCCTACACGTGCCGGTACAACAGAAATTAAATTTCCACAATGAAAACGAACATAGGCAAGAAAACCTCAGGATAAAATATTAGGGTAGTTATGGACCATAAGCTACTCAGACTTCACTGAGGCCCATAACTACCCATACCCCCACCGAAAAAAATAGCATTGTCCCCAATGCACAAAATTAAGAAAAAATAGAATATAAAGGGGTCAAAAACATACCTCAATGCCTAAGCACTGGTCTCGGCCTGAGTTTGGCCATCCTCCCCCTGTGGGGTAGTCTCCTTACTTGTGGTACTCTTTTTGGAGGGGCCAACACCCCTCGCCCTATCATGCTCATGAGCTAGCCTCATCTCCTCCTTGTGCCTTGATGTCCTCAAGGCAAGCTTGAACTCCTCACCTGCCGAGATCTTTGCACGCATATTCCTCTCAATTGGCTGATCACCCTGTATGAGGGGTGTCTTCTTGTGGAAAGTCTGTGTAGGCTCCGTGGAGGCAAATGAATCAAATAGCGGCACCGGAGGTGTCGTCTCTGGTAGTATAACTACTGCCGCAAGTGATGATATCATGTCAGCCCTAAGCTTCTTGATCTCTTACTGGATGGATGATAAATCTAAAGGTGGGGCCTCGGCTATCCTCTTTTGCACACTCTCCTCAAAGGCATCGATGTGAGTATTAATAGTAGAAGTACGATCCTCAATAGTAGCAATACTAAATGCTTGGCTTCGACCCTCTGAATCTGTAATAGCCTGCCAGTCCCATGGCCGAATCTGCTGAATAAGCTGAGATAACTGGGATCAACACGTGATAATCTCTGCGCCATGGCCTGAATAGAAATGGCGAACACATAGACCATGCTGCTATAGAAGACTGTGTAGTAGTGGCCTCTGGTGCAGGAGCAAATATAGTAGGACCTCTCTCAACATTGACTGGATTGGGTTGATGAGGTCTCTCATCAGTAGTAGCAGCAGTAGTAGTGGTGGTGGCAGTCACTGAACCCTCAAGTGGTGGCTCCAAAACTAACATCTCTGGTAGAGGTGGGGGCTGTGCTTGTCGGAGTGCCACTAGGTTCTCACAAGCCTTTATCAGGTTGGTCTCCAAAGTATGATGGGCCTCAACTAAGCAGTCTAGCTAGTGCAAAATCTCCATACTCGACTCTTACAGAGTTTGTAGATTAAAACTGGAAATGGGATGGATGTGGCCCTCTTCAGTACTGACTCATGTATCTGCTCGGCGATGAGTCGGGCCTAATCTATGTCGTAGATAGCCAAGATATTGGTAACCAATATTGTATGCTCTGGCATTAGTGTATTACCTGCCAAGGTCAGCTGGATGCATGATATAACAATCACCCACCAAAACTTGCTGGGGAAGCTGAGTGAAGCCTTTACTATATGCTCAATGTGGGTGGTGAAACAAGTAGGCTCCGTACTCTGCTTTGCAAAATGACAAGCCACCCATCTTAGTAATACTGTTTTACGCTTAGGATCCTTTATAATCAATGAGTTCCTGGCTTGCCATAACTGTCAACCTGGCCTATGTGAGAGGTTTCTTCCCCTTAGGAAGACTGCGCTGAATGGTGGCTGTGTATGATGCATCGAACTCCCTTATTAAAATCGAGAAGTATTGTCCAACTGACTCTGTTAGCTATATAAGCCCATATTGTATCATCATGTCTTGTAGACCTGGGACATGACTCAGTCCATTATCAATGAACCTAGGCTCCTCACAGATTGAATCAATTTGCCCCACTCCTTGGGCTGTGTGCCCTCTAAGAATATAACCTTCATAGCCTCGATGCACCACTGGTGAGTAATACCATCTGGTGCTAATGAATAAGATGGTGCAATGAAGGACTCGACATCTGCTCCTTACTCGAAGCCCTCTTCAGAACTAGGCTCCTCTGTAGAAGGAGTCATTTGGGGCATGCTACTCGTACTCTTATCAGTATTTTCCTCTTCAGACTGGGAAGGACTATCATCCTGAAGCTAAGGTTACCCAACTCTGGCAACAACTCTAGTTTGTGGTCAAGGTACCTCTGGGTCAGGCTGGCCATCAAATATCTCCAATGACCCACTCAGCTGAGAAGTTTGCTCAATATCTGAAGGTTCGTCATCTGTATGCTCATCTATGAGCTTTCTCCTAAAGGCCTAGATCTTTGAGCGATTTTCTTTCAGGGCCATAATACCTGGAACATAGACATAAACACACCATAATCAACCCCAAGAATCAGGAAATAAAATGTAAAAAGTAATCTGAATAGTTGAAGAAGGCTCCTATAAAGCCCCTTTACGAGTCATAATGAGCACTGCGAGTCAAAAAGTGCTCTCGCAGACTAGTGCTTTTGAACAATATTGGTCACTAGAAAAGTCGATGAGACCTAGGTACAACTCGTAAAGTTGTTTAGGTCCTATAAAATTCTAGAGAGTAATTAAAAATCTGGCAGGGATCTACGAGACCTATGTACGAGTTGTAAAGTGATCTCATAGAAGGTCTTGTCTAATGAATACTCAGAATATAAAGTTTTTGGAATTTCCCACAAGGGGCAATTATGACTCGTAGATTGCTCTACACATCATAAAAGACACTCGTGAACAAAAAATCTTAGGTTCTAAGTCCATTACATGGACCCCAAAGAACATTTCAAACACTAATTCTACCAGCATCGAAGGAAGAACACACACACACCTACATATTCCAAACATACACCCATATCCCCAAGCATGATTTCAAGGATTAACCGTGGTATAACCTAAGTTTTCGACCATTCCTATATGAATCACACCAAATCATGCTCCTACATCATCAATCACCATTTCACAATCATAAAATATTCAATATCATTCAATCAAACATGGTTGATGATTTCATAGTCACAATAATTAACAATCTCAAGGTTATAACATCCAATTTTGGACTTAAACAATCAATTCAATCCAGGGCAACTATAATTTCACATTCATAATTCACATTTAACAATAATTTCATGAGTAAGCATTATACCCATTATAATCATCAACTCAATCAAGTACTAACAAGGAAAATTAATAATGAAAATTAAATCAAGAACTTACCACAAGTGAAGACTAACTTGAAGAACAAAAAGAGAGAAGATGATTAAACAGGAAACCCTAGGTGCTGGAAATCTCACCAGAAAATAGGTCACAACCACCGAAATTTGATCAAAAATTTGAGGGGAAGGGGAAAATTTGGAAAATTTAGATCAATTAGGTCAAAAGTGTGGTCAAAATAATTTGACCCCTCTTTTATACCTTTACCAGGTCGGTTGTTAAAATTACTCGGCTTGGGTCTACAAAACCCTGACTACGAGTCATAGATGGATCTAGATTCATAAGTCATGGTCTTGTAGATTCCTCAACACTTAGAAAAATTTCAAAAACTTATTTAAGATCCACTAACCCCATTCACGAGTCGTAGATTGATCTACGAGTCATAAAGTTGGCTCGTGGATTGGAGTACATAATTATCCTACCCATTGAAAATCTCTATGAGATGGGGTTATGAGTTGTAAAGTGCAATACAACTCCTTAGCCCAGTTGTAGAAACTGAACCTAATGCTTTTCTCAGCCAATTTGCTGACTTAGTCCTGTACCTGCATATGCTTCATGAAATACACAATTACCCGAAATACAACCAACTCATTGTCAAGAATAACAATCAAAACATAACAAAACAACTAACTATGAATCTAAAAACTGAAAAATGAACCTATAACTATGCAATAATATCAAAAACCTTGGGTTGCCTCCTAACTAGTGCCTGATTTATTATCGTAGCATGACTTAGATGAATTGGGTACTAGACTTCACCAATTTTGTAAACCTCACTTTTGAGCTCTTCAGGATACTTTATACTGATGGATGTCGAAGACAACTTCTTCATCATTTAATCTAAACCTGAGTTAACCAGTTTCCATAACTATGAGAGCTCATCCAGTGGCTAGGAATGGTCTACCTAAGATGATTGGGATGTCGAAGTCGACTTCATAATCTAGAATCACGAAAGCTATAGGGAATATGAACTTTTCAACCTTTACCAACACATAATAGAGTATCCCCATAGGCTTCTTCACCATTCTATCCGCCATCAACAAACACATGTTAGTTAGGGTAGGGGTGCCTAAACCAAGCTTAGTATAGACCGCAAGAGGCATCAAATTGATACTAGCACCCAAAATACATAATGCCTTTGAGAACTCTATATCACCCATAGTGCAAGGTATGATGAAAGCACCTGGATCTTCATGCTTCTGAGCTAAAAAATTCATAGTGATAACAATGTAATGTTGAAGCTCTTGAGAAAGCTCCTGACTCACAGTGCGCTTCTTTGTGATCAAGTTCGTCATATTTTTGGCATAGCCTAACATTTTCTCCAATGCCTCAATTAGAGGGATGTTGATGGAAAGTTTCTTAAGCATAGAGAGAAAGTTCTTGAACTTGCCTTCCACTTTTTGAGTCTTTGTGTGAAAGGAGGAGGAGGCCTAGGGACGGTCTTATAACTTTGTGGCGCTTAAGCTATTTCACTCACCCCATCCTTGATACAATCATCTCCTTAAACTACATCCTTATCTGCAACTATCTTCTCATGAACATCTTCTACTTCAACTGGCATAGGAGGATCAATAGTGCTTTGGCCACCTCTAGTAGTAATCGCCATACATTGCCCCTCATTCTTAGGATTTTGCACTGTGTTGCTAGGTAATGTATCCTTCTGACACTGATTCAACTAAGTTGACACTTGACTAAATTATTGCTCAAGATGTTTTATAGCCACAAAATGAGATTTATCTTTTGATTAATACTTGAAATATTAGATTTCACGCCCTTTAGGGTCTCATCTTATGTCTCTACCTTCTTCAATAAGCGGTTGAACATCTCCTCAATTCTAGAATTACTCGTCCCTGCATCACGATTTTGTGGTGGAACATATGGACCATTTTTGAAACCATATCTTCGACCCCAATCTGCTTTTGGACCCCTGTTTCCTATCATAATAACCATGTCGGTTGTCTTTATAAGCTTTATCTCTACCATAGTTTCGACCTTGGTTTCCTTGACCATGGAACCTATAGTCCTGATTAGACCCTTGGACATTAGTCCAAAACCGCCCCGTTTGATCATTCATAAAATAAGCATCCTCCTCAAAATAAGGCTCCTCGTACATGGGTGCATGTGGAGGTTGGTGAACTACGACATTTACTCTTTCTTGGTTTTGCTTGATAATCATATCCATGCTTGTGCGAAGCTGTGTAAGTTATTGCATAATCTCCTCATTAATTTACGCTTGCTCTAAACCAACACTCACAACATATGAACCCTTTGTGGAAGCTCTATCCCGTTATCCCCATGCATGAGTCATCATGACCACTTACTCCATACGCTCTATAATCCTTGCAAATGGTTGATCTAGAAACATACCCCCCATAATAGTGTCAGCATAAGCCTGACTATTCTCATCAAGGGCATGGTAGAAGATCTCCACCAAGGCTTTATCAACTATCTTGTGGTCAGGGACGCTCCTCAAATATTTAGTAAACCGTTCGCAAGTAGTACTTATCAAATCAATAGGAAGTTGCTCAAAGTTGTTGATCTAATCCTTCAATTTGAGCTTCTGTGATCTAGGGAAGTACCTCTCCAAAAAGGCCTTTTGCAAATCTGCCCAACTAGTGATTGAACTCTGCGGGAGGTTAGATAGCCATAATGTAGCATTGCCAGTAAAAGACAATGGGAAGACACGAATTCCCACAATATCCATAGATAGATTTTATGTTCCCATCATACTCTTACTAACAATTGCAACATTGTGCAAGTGGCTATATGAATCCTCTGATGGTAAGCCTACAAATATCCTATGGTTCTGCAACATCTGAAGTAACCCACTAGGGACTGTGAACTTTGTGTCTGCAGGTAGTGGTGGCAACACAATAGCTCCTGTCACATCTATAGCCCTAGGATTCAACCTATACAGATTCCACTAGTAAGCATTGTCATTGAAATCTCAAGGCTATGGAATATTCTCCAAAGGAGGTGGGTTTTCATTCCCATCATCATCATTGTTGTTCTGATTCAAAGTTGCATTGGCCGCATTGTTGGCATTTTCTTGGGCCATTCTTCTTGTAATTCTTTGGATCTCAAGATCAAGTAGAGTTAAGAGATTGCCTTGACTCTTAGTGTTAGGCATACACTAGTATTATACCCAGCAAAGCAACAAAAACAAAAGAAAAATATAAGGGAACTAAGGATTAACACTTGAATTACAATTACTAGTGAATTATAGAAGAGAATCAATAATAGAGAGCAACTTGGGTATTATGTTCCCCATGATTCACCAACTCAATAACACCGGATAACCCAATCCTCGACTAGAGTATAACATGTAGGACGATAAATTAAGTTTACCAAGCTCTTTGGTCAAAGGTGAGAGGTAAATTTCACTATGTGACTTGGCCCATCTTCATAGTGTGCAATTGTCACGACCCAAGCCTAGGGCCTAAACATGACACGGCGAGTGGGGAACTCGAAGAGACCCCAAATAAGCCTCTTAACTTATCATTACACATCATTGGTTGTGGAAGCATATAAAAGACATAAGAGTAAGAATAGGGGTAAAGGGGCTAAGGGGAAAGCTTTCATAACATCATAATCAAGAGACAAGAGTCAAAGCTCATATCATAGATACATAACGTCCAACAAACACCTCTGATACTTATATAAGAGCGAGGGCCAAGACAAAGCAACCAGGTTCGCCCTCATAGTCAAAATAGAAAATAAAGAAGAGTGTCTCAATACATGATAAGAGTGACATAGACTAAGGTCCCCGAAGTGGAGGACTCACCAACTAGCTTGAGTAGGACCGAACTATCCACATTAGGATGAAGGTGATCAACTTGGGCTCTAAGTCCTAGATGGTGATATCATGTAGACAAGAGTATGCATTATTACATTTGAATGTACTAAGTATGTAGGATGCAATGCAATAAGAAATAGGCATCATAATCAAAATGTATATCAATTGGCAATAGGCATAATATAACATCATGGCATGTATGATCAATGCATAAGTAAAACATACTCAAGTAAATCATGCTCATATAGGATATCATATATGTAGAAGAGACCAAGCTAGCTTTCCAAGGTACAAACCCCTCAGTAGGTTGGTGATGATGCCACCCCATCACTTAGGTGGTGAGGTACAAACCCCATACTAGGTTGATGAGTACAAACCCCCATCTAGGCTGATGATGATGCCACCCCATCACCCTAGTAGTGAACTACAAACCCCTCATTAGGTTGATGAGTATGAACCTCTATCTAGGTTATCTGGACTCTTAGTCCCTATAGATTGGGCATGGTCTAATACAATTCTTTATATAGGATATATTATATGCACAAGCTCCTTTCATGATCATAATATCAATCATATCATATCTCATGCTTTGGGCCTTTATTTGCTCAGGAAACCATAATCGAACCTTTTATCAAACACTTGGTGGGTGTGAAATGGTAGTATAAAACCATGAAATATAGAGATGAAATCATGCAAGTAAATCTATTGTAAAACCATAAATCAATACCTTGCAACACCCTCAAGAAATATACATCAAGATCCCTCATCAAACCATATAATAGATCCAGTTACAGCTCAAAACATAGCAAAACAGTTATAACTTTACATAGCTTTAACATAGTTCATAGACATGTTCATACTAGTAAACACATTAGTTAAATCAACTTTAAATTATGCAAATTGAGTAAAAAGGATATTAGGACACTATGGGTGAAAGGGACCAATGGATAAAATCTACATACCTTAGCTTTGAAGAAGCTCTTAATGAAGATTGAAAATGAAGACTTGATGCTTGAAGAAAATCCTTAGTTCTGGATGAGGGTTTTGAGACTTGAACTTAGGAGTGAAAAATATGGTTAAGTATGTAAGAGGATATTAGGGAATATTTTGGATGATATGAGGGTGAAATATGACTAAGTATAGGTAAAAACACGTTTGGGAAAATCCTGTTAATCAATATCTTTTCCTATTCATTACTACCTTTATTGGGAAAGTAACGCTAGGCAATTTCTAATGTTGGCCACCACTAGAGAAAACATGCAAAACAAAGAGAACTGATTAATACAAGCAAATACCCATTCCAAGAATTGCAAATTATCTGGGTTTATTTGGTTAGATCTTCATGGTTCCCACAATCCTAAGTTGTGAATTTAGCTACTCATGTTGTGGATAGATCAAGAAATCATGAATTGAGAAAACATAATTAAACACTTACCCAATTGAATTGAGAATCAAGCAAATCCAAAATTGATTGAGAATCACAAGATTTGAAGATCAAATTAATTCACAAGTGTATTCTCTAAATTTTATCTCTAAGTATTGTATTCTAAACCTAATAACAATGAAATTGATGGCTCCTCTTTGAAAAATGACCTAAAAATACTATTTATAGTAATTACAAGTTCTTAATAAATTAGAAAAATTGGCCGGCGGACTCCATGAAACCTATTTACGACTCATAGAGGCTTCTACAAGTCATAATTAGGGTCTTGTAATCAACTCTTGGGATCTTGGACTTCACTTCTATGAACCGTCTTCACGACTTGTAAGCTGGTTTATGACTCATTTTAGACTCATAAGCTTCTACTGCTTCAAATTATCCCTCTCTTGAAATTTTCACAAAACATATCTATACGACTTGTATAGATGTCTCATATAGCTGATCTTCATACTTCAATCTTCTCTGGAATTTGTCATGAAACTACCTCTACGACTCGTAGAATGTCCTATGAAGTGTAGAACGTCTCGTAAATCACCAAAAACTAGAAAACTCTGCAATTTTTCCCCAAAGTGATGCCAACCTGCTTTTCTGCAAGACTAAACACAAAACATATAAAAACCATAAATATCACATTGGGAACACACAAAATCCTAAGTTTTAGGCATCAAAAGTATTGTATTTCAACAACACATCAATGAGCTTCTTGGTGCTCCTCACGAAAGGGAAATAGATTTTGGTATAGACTTTCCCCCTGATACTCAACCTATTCTATTCCTCCTTACCGTATGGCCCCAACAAAGTTAAAATAGTTAAGGGATCAATTGAAAATTTATTGGAGAAGGGTATTATAAGGACTAGTAAGTCACCTTGGGGTGCACCAGTATTGTTTATAAGGAAGAAAGATGACTCACTTAAAATGTACATCGACTACTGGCAACTCAAAAAGTCATGATAAAGATCAAGTGTCCCTTACAAAGAATAGATGACCTATTTGATCAACTACAAGCGACTAGTCATTTTTCTATGATTGATCTTCAGTCTGAATACCACCAAGTAAGGGTGAGGGAGTGTGACTTTCCCAAAGGCAGCTTCCCGGACAAGATATGGACATTTTGAGTTTATGGTGATGTCATTCAGCTTAATTAATGCACCCATGATATTTATGGGTCTCATGAATAGGGTCTTTAACCCCTACCTTGGCATGTTTGTTATGATATTCATTGATGATATTTTGGTTTACTTCTGAAGTGAAGAAGAACATGTGAAGCATCTGAAGGTAGTGTTGCAAACCTTTAAGGAAGGAAGGTTATTTGCTAAGTTTGACAAATATGGGTTATGATTAAATGGAGTTGCATTCATTGGGCATGTGGTGTGAGGTGAGGGAGTCAAAGTGAATCCCAAGAAAAAGGAAGTTCATTATTTGGCTAAGTTGGGGTCAGGTTAGATGAGGTCGAAAGATGGAGGGATGATGGTTCTAGATTGTTCTAACCTTTCTTTGATTGAAGAGGTCAAATCTAAGCAGGACCTTGCCCCTACTTTGTTAGAGTTGAAAGCATAGGTAAGGGATGGCAAGATAGAGGTTTTTCTCTGGGGGAGATGGTGTCCATAGGCACCAAGACGGGTTAGGTGTGCCAAATACTGATGGCATGAATTATTTGATTTTGAAGGAGGCATATAACTCATCCTATTATATTCACCATGATTCTAAAAAGATATATAGGGGTTTGAAGGAGGTGTGTTAGTTGGGTGTAATCAAAAGTCTCACCCATGAAGGACATTGTTTGTCATGGCAAGAAGGATAAATCGAGCCTAAGGGTTGTGGGTCCTTACAAAATGTTGAAATTTTTTTTGGTAAGGTAGCTTATAAACTTGAAGTTGCCTAATGAGATGGAGTTGGTTCACCCTGTGTTCCCTGTGTCTATGTTGAGAAAATGCATAGGTGTCCCAAACTCCATAGTGCTTTTGAAAGTTGTAGGTGTTGTGGAGGGAAACTCGATGTATGAATGCTCCGTGGAAATATTAAATTGACAAATAAAGATTTTAAGGAATAGAGATGTAGCATCTATCAAAGTCCTTTAGAGGAAGCAGCAAGTCAATGGTGTTACTAGGGAAGCTGAAGCGAACATGAAAAAGCGATAGCCTTATCTCTTCCATTCAACTCAAGCTTGGGGTACTATGATCCTTCCTATTTTAGAAGCTCTTTTCCTTGCATGTCATTCTTATGTTATTTATGCATGGTTATGTGATTTTTATGTTGCATTATAAGTTCTACTTGAAACATGGTTTAAAGATTTTAAATGGTGCATGTGTTGCATTTTTGTATATGGTGCATTGGCATAGGGTGCATATATTCATTCCTTAGAGATTACCTTAGCACATTCGAGGACGAATGTTCCCAAGGGGGAGATATTGTAAGACCCTATATATGAGAGGTATAGAGATGACATCAAATAAGCTTTGGAAATTTTTGGAAAACTATCATTGTTTAAAAGAGGGTTTTATGAGTCGTAAGATGGACTACGACTTATATATGGTTTCGTGGAACCTGGTCAGACTTGGTGAAATTTGGGATCTTTTAGGAGTTTAATCAATGACTCTTTAGGTGACTTGTAAAATGTTTTACAAGCCATAGACCATCTCATAGAATGAAAATCAGAGAAGGGGGTCTCTGAAAGATATCAGACGAAACCTCTATCTACATGGACCACAACCCGTAAATAGGGTCTCATGGTCCTATCCAGTAATTTTATAGGGGATGTTCCAACCTTTTCTATTTCCTTAAAAGTCTCTTCTAGCCCCTCCATGACCCCTCATGCAATTCCAAGATCTTATCAAGTCGAGTGCGAACGATTCTAATCGCCTAAGTTCTAGCATGAGTTTGTATATATGTCTACTTTAAATGATTATATCTCTTAGTATATAATGAATTAGATTCTAGTCCACCTACCAAATGAAAGATCTTTCAAATATCTTTCCAATACAACTGGCTTCACCTTGTTTGGAGTTCGGACAAAAAAGTTATGCCCATTTTAGTGAAGCACTGTCAGGCTGCTAGTTTCTACGACCCATTCCACGGCCCGTAAATGGGCTTTCATGGAATCTGTCTGGCCAGTTTTTAGAAGGGTATTTTAGCCCTTTCCTTTTGCCTTAAGCCCGATACCATGTTGTTTTGCCTTTATTACTCCCAATATCAGTCCTTTTCAACCCTAATCCACGTCATTCCTCATTCCGAAAACACTCCAAGTCCCAAACTCCTCCCAAGTTCGTCAAGGTCTTCAAAGGAGAGTGCAAGTTAGGTTTTTGGTTTTGTTTTATCTCCAAATCATATTTTCCCTTTATTAAGTTGACAAGGTATATGAGTTTGATTGTGGGAACCTTCTTCCCACAAGTCCAACCATTTCTCTTCTCCAACTACATGAAATTTATGGATCTTTATGGGTATTTTATGAACTCTTGCATATGATGTTACTCCCCTACTTTGTTAGAGTTGAAATCCAACTACATGAAATTTATGGATCTTTATGGGTATTTTATGAACTCTTGCATATGATGTTACTACTGTGCATTCTATGATGGTTTATTTTTGTGCATTCTCATGAAGTGAAATATCATGTGAAATTTCTGAATTATATGAATATTAAGGAAGTCTTACCTAGGTTTTACCTGACAAGATGAATTTCATGTTCCTATGCCCATGTTTTGGAAGATGATGTATAAATGATTATAATGGGTTGATTAAGAATGATTCAAACTAATTTTTTTCCACTATATATCTTGAAATATGATTTCCAAAAATAAGGGTTTTACTACAATGATGGTGGATTGATTTTAATAACTTTAAAACAAATTGATTTTACTCCTCTCTTGCCTTATACTCTTGAAATGCATGATTTTAAGTACATGTACATGTACCCACCATGTTTGACTAAATTTACTTGACAAGATTTTTTATGTTGATGAATGATTATTGCATGAATTACAAAACAAGCATGTTATGATAAATTATGAGCTTATAAGCATGTATTGAACTTATGAAAAGTTCTTATGATTTGTAAATAAAATATTGAGCCATTACTATGTTTTTACCCTCTTGTGAATGAATAATGTTTACATGAAGGGGTCAAGCATAATAACTATTTTACCCTTATGTACTAACTAAAGCTCACCAGAAAGGGTCAAGCATACTACGATCTCTACCCTTATGTGACATGCAATGCCTACTAGATAGGGTTAAATTTATGCCATGTTTTTACATTCTAGGATAAGGTATATGCCCACCTGTAGGGGTCAAGTATTTGAACGAGCTACTCATGCCATGCTACATATTGTTATAAGTCATTCGAGTTATGATTAAATTTATAATTATTTCAAGTATTCCATGGGACTATACGTTGTACTGAAAGAGGCTTAAGGTGGGGCTCAACCCAAGAGGTCTTTATATAAAGTCTTGGTCTCTTAACTATGTGCCACCATAGGTTTATAATATTTTCCTAAGTGGGTTTTTACTAGTGGATCCATCTAGGATAAGTTCCCCACTTTGTGGGGTCATGCTTGATTTACCTTGTAAGTAGACCACTCCTTCACTCAATGTGGAGTGAACATTGGGATTCCAAGTAGTAGCTTGCTTGGTCTTATATGTCAGTTTGGGTCTCCTCCCACATATGTATGATATATTATGCAAGTTTGACTATCTTCATGCATGTTTTAACTTAAGCATTGATTATATATATCATATTGAGCTTATGTCTATTGATAATGATTATGCATCTAGATTATTATGGCTTATGTTCTTTGTTACATTGCACCCCGCATACTTAGTACATTCCAAGTACTAATGCAAATGTTTTGCCTGCATGACTTAGGTGTTCTTTTCTCTAGAGTACTATTTGATAATAAGATACCACCTAAACTCAAAGGTAAGTTTTACAAAATGATGGTTAGACTATCTTTGCTGTATGGGGTGGCGTGTCGACCAATAAAAAATGAACACATTTAGAAGATGTATGTCGTAGAGATGAGGATGTTGAGATTGATATGTGGTCACACCAGGAGTGATAAGATTAGAAATGAGACCATTGAGAAGCTAGAGGTGGCCCCTATAGCTGATAAGATGAGGGAAGCGAGACTATGATGGTTCAGACATGTGCAGAGAAAGAGTATCTATGCTTCTATTAGGAGGTGCGAGAGATTAGTTTTGGGAGTTACACGGATGGGTTGAGGTAGACCGAAGAAGTATTTGGGGGAGGTGATCAGACAAGACAGTGCAAAACTTGATCTTACCGAGGATATAACCTTTAATAGAAAGGAGTAGGGGTCGAGAATTAATGAAGTAGGCTAACTGGTTAGTAGGGCTAGGGGTATGTCTGGCCTTGGGGTATAGTAGGGTTGCAGGAGTAGTCATGTTTTATATCATGTGTTGTCATTATCTGTCGTATGTGTTAATTTTATCGTATTTACATCCTTTCATGTGCTTTTTGCGATTAGTCGCTCTTCCTTTTCCCTTTCCTTTTCTTTTTGTCATATCTAGTTATTCTGCTTATGGGTTTTTGAGATAAGGGTTCTCAAGGAACAATCTCTCTACTTCTGTGAGATAGTGGTAAGGTCTGCATACATTCTACCCACCCTCGACCCCACTTATGAGATTCCACTAGGTATGTTCTTGTTGTTGATTATTGTGGCTTATGTTCTTTGTGGCATTGCACTCTGCATACTTAGTACATTCCAAGTAATAACGCATACTTTTTGTCTGCATGATCTAACCATGTAGGAATCGGAGCCTCTTTCTATCCTCCTCCCACACATGGTTAATTGGTTTGGTGAAGGCTTGCTATTGGTGAGTCCTCTACATTCGGGGATAATATTTATTTACTTTCATGCTTTTATTTGGATTACTCTATTTTCTTTTGGATACTATCTTTGATTGTGAGCCTAGGAGATGTCTTGGGCCCCATTCCATTCGTATTTAGAGGTGTTGTTGGATACATCGGTTATAATTTATGAGCTTGACTCTTATTATGTCAATGTATAGTTGGAGTTTTCCCTTCGTCGCTTATCCCTTTTTGTGATGAATATTTGTTATGTTGATAAGATGAAAGTCCCAAGTCCCTGAATACCCCCATAGCATGAGTCATACTTACCCGCCCCTTAGACTTATTTGCTATGTGATTCATGCTTATCCTCTTCCCTACAACATCCCCATAGTGTGAGTCTAAATCCCCCTATCCCTTAGAAATTATGTGCTACATTTTTATTGCTCTTCTATGCTTCTACGAAACCAAGGATGTGCTATTCATGCTTAAGTGGTTTGGGACCCCTTCTGGTTCCTGTTCGCCATGTCACGTCTAGGTCCTAGGCTTGGGCCATGACAGGAAACCTCTTCACCAACCACTATGCATCTACTTATGACTGATTGATCTATTAAAGGACCTGCAAGTATTCTTCATGATTTGATGGTAAAGGTGTTATCGTGGATGACATTGTGATCTTGGGTTTGAGGTGGACACTGATTTGTCAATTATCTTGGGAAGGTCATTTTTAGCCACCGGAAGGGCAGTTATGGATGTAAAAAGAAGAGACTTAATGTTCAGGTTAAATAATGAGGAGGTGGTGTTCAACATCTGTAAGTCTCTGAACAAGGTGAAAGACCTCCAGGTAATATCAGTGATCGATAGTTCATGGGTGACTTGAGGGAGTAGAAGGACTACGTTGTGCCATGACGTGTTGCTTGGGACGTAGCCCAAGGTAGTTAGGTAAGCTTTTCTTTTAAATAATGGGTGTTAATTTGTGTATATTTGAAGAGGGAGAATTTGAAGTGGAAGATAAAAGGGCGACCTGATGGGTCTGGTTGGCGAATCACCAAATTGAGGCGGCGATCGCTAGTTTGACCATCTTTGGAGTCATTCAAGGACTTCTAAGTTTCTGTCAAACGCAGTGATCTTAGTTGAAATTTGGCAGATTACTGAACCTTTTGAGCGATGGTCAATGTCACTACCCTTTGTGAGTGAAGTTAAGGTTTGATATTTGTTGAAAATGGCAGTTTTAAGAACAATCGGCGTATCGCCAAATATGTTTGGGAGGGAGAGTCGATGTCACCGACTCCTCATGCCTGACCAACCTATTAAAGGCTTTTCAAATGCCTTAAACTTTTCACTTTTCATATTCCCTCCTTTTCACTTCCTTCACGAGCTAATGCTCCTCTTTAGTCTCTTACTTGCAAAATTTATCTTGGTGAGAAGAAATTCATCGACAAAAGCTAACACAAGGTTCTCATTGACCTATACATCATTAAAGAGGTTTTTTTTAGCCCTTAGCTTTAATTTCTTTTATGGTTATGATGCCCTTGAGATGAAGAAGGTTGACCAGGTTTTTGATGAGTTGATAATCATGTTTTGTGACTGGAAATTGATAAAAATTATACGAGTGATACATTGTGATTATTGAAAAAACCTGTGTTATTTGTATCTGTGATTTATTTGGGTTTTTGATTCATTTGGAATATCCTGAAATTGATAGTCATATGATGTGGTCTAGGGCTAAATGATATTGATTTGCTGCCCAAATATTAAATGTTAGTAGGTATTGTCTCAATTTTACTTTTCATATCCTGTTGAATGCTTTAACTTAAAGTAGTATTATGATCATGAAAATGCTTGAATGAACATGCATGCTTGTTATATTGATTGGTCTTGTTGGCTATGGGTAGAGACTGAATAACCCTGTAAGGACCTAGATCTCGTGAGACCTTATTGATGCTTAAAATTAAATTTTTGGAGGTTTGTAACCCGTTGGATGCTTAGGTATGGCTTAAGAAGAGATTTTAGGCTTGGTGTCCCTCCAGGGTACCTCTCACAAGCCATGATCCTCACCACTGGCTGTGGAAGGGGCTCTTGGCAGGTGCTCTATCCTTCAAGCCAAGAAATTGGCTAAGGAAACCACCAAGAGACCCTATACAGGTCGTGCAACCCACCACAAGCCATAGTAGGGTCTCATGCAACCTATCATGAGCCATGATGGGGTCTCATGAAACCTTTTACAAGCCATGGTGGGGTGTTTCATGATGTCATAATCCCAAAATATGATTCTAAGTATGAATTACCATCTCAAAACTTGGGTCATTTGAATGGTCCGTTGTACGATCAATACATCCTTTGTAAAGACTCTTATTGTGCAAAGGAAACATCCTTTGTCTTAAAATTGAAGCCTTCAGTGGAAACATCCTTCAGTGGAAACATCCTTTGTCTTAAAATTTGGTAAAGTATTTTAAGACTCTTACCATGGACCATTGTACGGTTCGTGGTCCTCTGCACGAGCCATGGTGCTCTACCACGGGACCCCTAGGCACTTTTTAATGCTCATTTCATTAATGACTTTTTGGTAATTTTGGTTATTTTTAAGGGTCGTTTAGGACTTTCTAACCTATCTTAAACCTCTGAAAATACCTATAGTCCTTTATCCTAATTAAAATTCATTCATTACACTTAGGAACTCTAGAAATTTCTCTCTTCTAAGAACTCCTCTCAAAATGTGACATTGAAGATTCAACTTGGAAATTCAAGGAGGGCCTTTTTCTTAAATCAACTTCTTCTTAATTCTTCTAGTTATCTAAGGTATATGGGATTGATTCATAATCTCTTTCATTTATGAAGACCCCAAACACTTCTTACTTCTAATTTATGAAATTTAAGCTTACTTTGAATATGGGTCTTTTAAATTAGTGTTGATTTGATTAAATTGAGATATGTGCTGTATTTAATTGATATTTGTAAAGTGATTCCTTATTTTGTTGAATTGCATTGATAATATGAAGGTTGAATTATGCATGTCCCTTCAAATGTTGAATTTAGGCATGGGTAATCTCAAGTATGCTTTAACTGTGGATTTCTTCATGGATTAACTCTGATTTCATCTTATAATGTTATTCTAAGTACGAATCTCTATTGGCCATGCTATTTTCACATCATTCATAGCATACGTATGCATGATGATATAGGTTAAGACGCAACTATATTGATGAATATGATTTCAAGCAAGCATGGTTATGACATGATGTATGATGACATAATGTATATGATATGGCTCTTTGAGCAATTATGAGTATTTAAACCAACATGTACAAGTATGAATAAGCTATCCCTATGCTTGAAAGTATGAATCAAAGTATGATTTGGGTTTTTATCCCAAGTATGCATGATTATGAAATATGATTTGGCTTTTAAGCCTAAATATACATTGGTATGTTTTGAAAAGACTTATACCTCTTTTTCAAGCAGGTATATGTAAATGTATCTCATGGGATGATGACTTAGCACCGAGTGGACTTGTGTGAGGGGGGATATCCCCAAGATCCTTTAGATAAATCCTCAAGTCCCATAACTATGTCTCAAACATAGGTTCATATTTATGCCCCTTTGTGGATGATTATGTTATATTATGATGAAAAATCCTTACCAAAATAGGAGGCCCGTAAAATAAGGTTACTTCTCCGAAATGGGAGGCCCGTAATGAGAAGTATGGTTTGCCTTTGATAAGAAGATCACCCTTTCTTTGATGTAGGGTGTACATCGGTATTCCAAATAATAGCTTGCTTGGTCTATAGATGTCGATTGAGGTCACATCCCTGTATGTTTGATGTATTATGACATTCATGAATCATGAATTTCATGACATATTTGTATATTACTCCTTCCTATATATGCTTCTTTCCATATATGATCCCTTGTCATCTAACATTAAAATGCAGGTTTAACTTAGTATTTATGCATTGCATGCCAGCATACTCAGTAAATTCAAATGTACTAACACATACTCTTTGCCTATATGATCTAACCATGTAGGGACCAGAGACTATCTTCATCAACTTTTTGACGGTTAGCTTGTATTGTAACAGTTGCTGTAGTGAGTCCTATCATCCAAGGTCAAGCCACCTTCTATATACCTTTTATGTTATGATGTTCTTATGTCTTTACTTCGAGGGTGAGCCTAGGATATGTCTTGGCTCCTATCCTATTCCGTGACATAGAGGCATTGTTAGACATCTTGTAAACTCTATGTACAACTTCTTATATGTTATGTTATTTGCTTATGAAGACAATTATTATGGATACTGAAATATACTAGCTATTGAGGTTGACCTGTGATTACATGCTACCCTGTGTGCTGAATCTAGTATCCATATCTGGTTGGTATGTATATGCATAATGTGGTTGCGGTTACCTATATCGTTTTTGAGTTTTCTGGTAGAATTTCCTGACTAGACATGATTCTTTGTTGCCCTATGGTTTATATGATCCTGTATATGTTATCTGTTATATACTTGTGCCACTAGTTAGTACTGGAGAGACATTTGTTCTAGGGATGGGTATAGTGCACCCCTAAGGGAGCCTTGTATTCTGTGATATGAGAGGTGTTGCTACTGAGCCACTGGTAGATTAGAGATAGGAGTGTGACCCTGGGCTAGGTACTGGCCATATCCTATGCGCTTCCTGGTGTTATCTTTAATGAAATACTAGCTATATGGATAGTCTTGAGAGCTAGCATCTTGTTAAAAGAAGGGCACATTATTAGCGGGCAAGCATATGGTTGCCTTGGGCGAAATCTTTGATAGCAGGTATGCTTCGATATGATTTTGGGTAGATGACATCCTTCCATTTATCTAGCCTCTTAGGCCTTAGCTTAGGTTATACTAACACTGCCCTATGAGTTGATTTACACAGAAAAGGGCCTGGGAAGGACCGAATATGGGCTTGTGCCCTGAGATGGGCATGCGTTCTGACTTGACTCATACTGGTATGAATGTGTATAGCTTATTGGTACTGAGACATGATGGCCAAGAGACTGTGTATTGATTATATGTCATGCTGTGGCCTGATTATGTTATAGATATGAGCTAATGACTATGGGACGACTTGTTGATTCTTGCCATATTGTGACTTGATTACTGGCATGCTATGTTTTTTGTTGGGCCTATCTGTTGTAAACACTCATGATATTCCTATTATTATCACATGTTTGCTTCTATTACCTACGGTTGGCTAGAGTATAGTATATTTTCCTATCAGGCCTAATTCTATCTCGATTATTAAGGTCTACACTCTTATGTATTGTTGTTAGCCGCTAGGTTTAGTTTCTGCTTACATGAGATTGAGCGTGAGTTGTCATTATCCATGGGATGGTGGTAGCATGGATTATGTGGGATACTTAGTTTAGTAATATTGTTGCCTATGTTGATTCTGGGCATGACATGAGTTTGGAATTCCGAATCCAGATACTGGTTAAGTGAGTAACTATTTGACATCTGATCCGAGATGATGCTCTCTATCGCCGTTGATCGCCACTTGTCACGTTCGAGAGTTCGGGTGAGCTGCCAGATGGGGAATGTAGATTTTGAGGACCGAGCACAGGTTGAGTTTTGGGGGCCCATTAGTTACATTCTGAGTTTGAGAACTTTTATTTGTTCAAAGAGAGACGTAACACACTGATTGTCTCAAGTCTAAGACTCGATTTATTATGGGTCGTGGGTCCTATTGATTACATTTTGGGGCGAGGCCCCATGATTGATATTTTGAGTTGAGACACACTTGCTTATGTGAGGGGGATTCTTTCTCCCATGGGGGATACATGGCACCATTTTGCATGTATATTATGTGATTGTTGGGGGTGAGGCCCCGTGAATGATTACTCATGGATCCACATACCTATTCACACCCTGATTATGTGTGGGTGTTGTTCCTGTGCTTATGGGGGCTCAGGGGGGCATTCTGGCGTAGACACTAGGGCCTTACACCTACATACAATTGACCCTTATTCTGATGATTTGGAGACCTGGGCTCTGTAATGGTTCTATGGGATTTCTTGACAGTTCTGAGGGATTTTATGATGATCTTTTGATTTTATATTATGCGCGGGTGTACCTTATAGACTTCTGGGGGCTCAGTTGGCATACATGTATAGATAATAGGGCCTTGCACCTATGTACAACACTATGCCTCAGTTGGGGGCAGTTATAGTACTAGTCTAGGCAGTCTTCGTTAGTCAGTATTGATGTTCATCACTTGGGTTGGTTTAGTTCATCATTGTTCTTCATTTTGGTTGGTTTAATTGTCGTTGAGGGTTTCACGACATGCCTATGCCTTGATCTGGGTTATTTTGCTACATTACGTTGTTTCTACATATTTGGGCTTTATTTATGTTCGCTATTTCACTCAGTCGACGATGATGCCTATTGGTTGCCTTTTCTGCTACTCACCCCTACTTCTGCAGCTTCCCATAGTGCAAGTCCAGGTACGTGCTGTGATAGCTGAGTCGGGGAACCTCGGGAGAGCTTAGGAGACTTTTGGTAGGCACCGACAGATTGGCATCTTCACAGTCTCCTTCCTATTGATGTCCATATTTTATATCATGACATTGTCCTTGTACAGTAGTGTTATGTATTTATAGAGGCACTTTGATTTTGTATATTATTATGATTATTGATATATGTATAATCTATGTCGTTGCATCTACTGTAGCTCTACACAGTTGACTTCTAGGTTCTGGGTAGGGTTTCGTTTATGTATATTGTCATATTGGTTATGGTTTGAATTAGAAATCTAGGATAGGTACCCCAGGGTTGGGTAATTTGCTTACCTGTAGGTACGATCTAGCAGGCACCATCATACTGGGATCGGGTTGTGACAAGTTTGTGGTGTATTGTGATGTCTATAGATTGGGTTGGGTTGTGTTCTCATGCAAGATGGTAAGGTGATAGCTTATAAATCGAGGCAACTGAAGGTGTATGAACAAAAATATCAAATTCATGATCTTGAATTGGCGGCTGTGGTATTTGATGTGCTGTCAAAATACAACACTTTTAATGCTTAAAACTTGGAATTTTGTGTGTTCTCAAGGCGATGTTAGTAGATTTGATATGTTTTTATGTTTGATTTACAGGATTATAGGGTTGGCATGATTTTTGGGCTACGTATGCAGATATTGAAGAAAGTGAGGTTTTATGAGACCCTTTACGGGCCGTGAAAAATTCCACAGGCTTTAGAGTTAGTTTTTTTACATAATTCCTTTAAAGGTTTTTGAAGTTGAGTCTACGAACATACACATAAGTTATAGAAGATTTTGCGAGCCGTAGACTTCTTATTGTGCCTTAAGGATCATAAAGTGGGGAGTTGCTGAAAAGTTATCAGATGAAACCCTTTACGGACTGTAAAACTTTATACGACTCCTAGATGGATGTCGTAGAAGCTGTCCCCAGAATTGAAGGTGAAGTCCACAAAGCCCCGACGATCGGCCACAAAACTTTATACAACACATAACAGTGCCAGTAGAGCTTGCTGACCCAGTTCTCCTATTTCATTTTTAAATACTATAAATAGGTTTTTAGGTTCTTTTTCGGAGAAAAGAGAGAGAGAACATTATAGAACAGTTGAATACTTGAGAGAGTGAAATTATTTTGTGGTTTTAATTCAATCTTATGATTCTTGGTGAAGAGCTTAAATTTATTGTTCTTAATTATATTGTGTAAGTGCTCAATTATGTTATTCAAATTCATTGTTCTTGCATCTACACTGATAATGAGTCGCAAAATCTACAAATAGGGCTGTGAGGACCATGAAGAACTAACAAGGTAAAATTGGATAATCTATAATTCTTGGAAAGTGTGCATGCATTTATTAATTAATTCTCTTCGATTTGAACATCTAAAATGATAATGCATAAATACATCCACAACTAGGGTTGTGGCAACGATGAAGAACTAACAAGTATGCATGCGTATTAATTAATTCTCTTCGATTTGAATTCTTTTTAATGGTGGCCAACATTAGAACTCGCCTAGTGTTACTGACTGGATCAAGTTAGTAATGAATAGGAAAAGAGATTAATTAATAGGATTCGATTGATATTTCTCATTTAATCAACCAAACTAGATCAAGGGGATGTTATATTGGGACAATATATAAGAGTTAGTAATGTTACACTGCGGGGGTGAACAAAATTATGTAGTAAATTTTACGTCTTACCTAGATCAAAGGGTTTGGTAAACTTAATTTACTATTCTGCATGCTGCACACCGAAAAAGAATTCGGTTATATGGTAATGCTAAGTTAGGGAATCTTGGGGAACACAATACCTTAGTTATTCTTCTTACTAATCTCACACTTGTCTTAGTTTAGAATTACTTTTCTTAGTTATTACAAAAACCCCCTTTGGGGAGATAAGTAGGTTAATTCAGCCGAATTGCTTTAAATTCTTCTAAGTCTACCATATTTCCTATGGGTTCGACCTTAACCTCGATTAGGTTATATATCTTGATAATGACCACTTTAGCCTTCAAAAAGGAGGTGTAACTTGGGAGATATCAAGATTTTGGCGCCGTTATCGGGAAATACGGCTAGACTTTTTAAGTTTGAGTAGTTTAGGAATTAATCCTTATTTCATTCATTTTATGGTTTTGTTGTTTTTGTTTTGTTTCAGCATGCAAGTATAGTGTATGCCCAACACGCAAAGTCGAGGCATTCACTTGACTCCATTTGACCTAGAGATCCAGAGAAGAGTGAGAAGGATCACCCAGGATAATGCAAACAACATAATTAATGCAACTCTAAATCAGAACAAGAATGAGAATGAGAATGACAATAACCTACCTCCTGCTGAGGACATTGATGCACAACCATAGGACTTCAACACTGAAGCTTGTCAGTGGAATTAATATCGGTTGAATCCTATGGCTATGGATGTTACTGGAGCCATTGTGTTACCACTACTATCGGATGACATAAAGTTCATAGTTTCGAGTGGGTTGCTTTAGATGTTGCAAAATCGTAGGTTGTTCGCGGGCCTACCATTAGAGGATCCACATAGCCATCTACACAATATTGTGTTTGTATTGAGAGTGTAATGGGAATGCAAAATCTGTTTATGGATACTGTTGGGCTTCGTGTCTTCTAATTATCTCCAACTTGAAATATAGTGCTATGTCTATCCGAGCTTTTGCAGAGTTCGATCAACAGTTTGGCTAAACTGCAGAAGGCCTTCTGGGAAATGTTTTTCTGATCTCGAAGAAGCTCAAGTTAAAGGATCAGATCAACAACTTTGAGCAACTTCCTGGTGACTTAATCAGTACTACATGGGAGCATTTCACAAAGTGTCTGAGAAGTGTCCCTGACCAGAAGATAGTTGATAATGCCTTGGTGGAGATTTTCTACCATGCCCTGGACGAGAATATCCAAGCATATGTAGATACCATCATGAGTGGCTTATTTTTAGATCAACGATTTGCAAGAGTTGCAAAGAAGCTAGAAAAGGTGGTTAAGAGGAATCGTACTTGGGGGCGGAGAGATAGATCCTCTACCAAAAGCTCGTGTGCTGTCAGTATTAGTTCAGAGCAAGCCAAAATAAATGAGAAGATGATGCAAGAGTTTGCCTGAATAAGTACTAACATAGAGGTGTTGATGAAGCAAAATCAAGAATGAGTTAATGTAGTTGTTCATCAGCATTCACGAACACCCATGTCCGAGGAGCTTTACTATGAGAAGGACACTTGCTTTATTGTTGATCATATGGTGGATTTTTGGACTAATGCTCAAGGGTTCAATTAGGAATTGGCGCCAAGGTCAATGAAACCAAGGTCAGAACTA